>OZ007538.1:10643259-10847209 GCA_963931895.1 Eupithecia pulchellata
ATTATTTGTTTTTTTTATTACTACATACCTACCTAGTAGGTACATAAACATAATATTAAACAAAGTCGCTTCCCGCTGTGATCTTTAAAACTACGCAACGGATTTTGATGCAGTTTTTTTATTCAAGTGGAAGGTTTATATACCTGAAACATGCATAATATAGTATATAAACACTTAATTTTAGAAGTTTATAATGTGATGTCATAGATAAACACATTTTATTGCGCTTAAATTGCAAGCGCTGGCTGAACCCTACGAGATAGATAAAATAATGTAATACAGCATTGTACACATTAAAAAGGTCTACAAAAAAGTCCGTGATGGTATAATAATCTCTCAGGGATATCACACAATAACCATTTTTTATCTTATTTTTTACGAAGCTATTTTAAGCAGTACGTACAGCATTATCATCATCATCACCAGCCTATAACAGTCCACTGCTGGACATAGGCCTCCCCTAATAATGATGAATACGCCATAGATGGCATTATTCATCATTTGGGGGTTATTGCCCGTAATGGGGGATCGCAGTTCGGTGGAGTTGTTCTGCAGAGGGCGCTGCTGCCCGCCCCCCGGTGTGTTTCCCTTAGTCGCCTCTTACGACACCCACGGGAAGAGTTGGGGTGGTGAAATTCTATGCCCGCACCACACGGCTCGTACAGCATAATCCTTATTCAATTAACCATAAGTACATTGTGTCATTGATACTAACAAACATTACATTATTACGTAGGTAGTTAGATAGCATGCCATCTATGGCGCTCATTAAGGGAGACCTATGCATGTCCAGCTATGATACCACTATTATACGCTGGTGAAGTGACGTTAGATAGGTACTAAACGTATACCTTTTGTCTATGTTATTATAATGTGAACCGCATATCATTGTTGCAGTGTCAATCCGAGAGCGGTTCAACTCCACATCGTCCACGGACGAGAACGAGAGCGGCACCGACGGCGAAGGGTCGCAGCGGCGCCTCGGCCAGGCCTTCGGAGGTCCCAGCCAGACGTTGGGCATCGTCGCCATCCGCAAACGCAGGGGGAACCTGCCGAAGCACTCCGTCAAGATATTGAAGAGGTGGCTTTATGATCACAGATATAACGCGTACCCCAGTGATGCGGAGAAGATTACATTGAGTCAAGAGGCTAATCTCACTGTTTTGCAAGTAAGTTTAATCTTGGTAGATAAATATAGATACGCAACATTTACTTTGTTTGCGCTATGATTACCTACCTTACCATCATCAATCAAGTTAAATTCAAAACTAATACCACCATAAAACGGGATATTTACCGTGTCTACCGTGCCTTCCTAGGAGCTGTCGTATGACACGTATCACAAGTGACGTTCATAGCTGTATGAACGTCACTTGTGATACGTTTTCCCCTTACGCTACGACATCGTAGGGAGCCGTTCAGTGACTCTTTATGGTGCTCTGGAACAAATTGTCTCTCACCACTGTACTTAGTACTCGGTACTAAAACTTTTAAATTCCTTAGCGGTCTTAAGTGTCGTCGTCACTGTTGTAGGTATGCAACTGGTTCATAAACGCGCGGCGGCGCATCCTGCCCGAGATGATCCGCAGCGAGGGGCACGACCCGCTGCACTACACGATCTCGCGGCGCGGCCGCAAGCAGCCCGGCGCGCCCGGCGGCGGCGGCGGCGGCGTCGTCGTCGCAGAGTGGGACTCCGTCGATAACGAGGTGGAGAACGTAATAATAATAATAAATACATTATTGCATGCTTAACTTATGAGTAGTTCACGAATGAAAGCGACAATTGGCGGTATTATCGCTCGAGCGAGCTCTTCCAAGCAACCTTTGATGGAAAAAAAAATACTTGTATTTATGGAAGGCGAAAGGAGGTGTACCAAATACAATTTAAATTTATATTATTTTTATATCATGAACACTAAAAAACAAATAACATAGTATAAAACAAAGTCGCTTTCTCTGTCCCCATATCCCTATGTATGCTGATTTTGATGCGTATTTTTTTAATAGATAGAATGATTCAGGAGGAATGTTTATGTATCAGCATTGGACCCGTGCGAAGCCGGACCGGGTCGCTAGTTAGCCATATAACGGCCAATATACGACGATCGCAGAATAACATCCTCAGTTATTCTGCGATCGTCGTATATTGGCCCAAAATTACGCAACACATGAGCAGAAAAAAGTAATAATACTAAAGTCATTTATAACGGGATATTTACCATGATTACATTTTTGAGTTTTCCAATATTTCGGCACAGTTTCATGCGCCATGATAGTCATGTTAAACATGATAGTTTCAGAAGTAATAATAGCATCTTTATCCACAGGAGGGTACAGTGGCGCGCGCTGACTTCTCGGAGGGTCTGCTGGTGTACCCCAGCGGAGACGAGCTGAACGACACGGAGGAGGGATACTCCTCGTCCGCGGTCAGCGAGGAGGAGCTCAAATACGACCCTGCCATGTGGCAGTCTGTTATGCGGTCAGTTCACCCTCTCACTCAGATTCAGATTCAATAACAACAACATGATGATAGTCCACTGCTGGACATAAGCCTCCCCTAATGATTGCCACAGATGGCAATATTTCTCATTTGGGGATAATTGCCCATAATCCCCACGCTGGGCATATTGTTGGGTATATTCAATAACTTTATTTCTTTAGGCTTACAAAATAAGCACTCAAATTTCATACAGTTAATAATAATTATTATTGTTATTGATTTCTCTTCATTTCCATTGTCCACTAGTGGAAAAAGTGAAAAAGAAACCACTAGTACATTTATATACAGCTCATGTGGTGGGTTCGGCTTATGGGAATGTCCACCGGGAACCTACATGTTCCCTAGTCCACTGTTACGACATGGGGCTCAGTTGGAGATGTCGTTTCTAGCACCTGTTCTTCTAACACAATATCTAAAGCAATTTTTTTTAATGGCCAAAAAGCCTTTATTAACAAATTAAATTACAATGATCTAACTAAATAAAAACTAGTAGGTATTTACAATTGAAACAATTGAGCTAACTGCAGACTGTTGCGAACAAACTACAGGTAGCTCAACTGATCCATATCAAATTATTAACTAAGCAAATTACAATTAAATAACCGAATAAGAACTTATATTTATCAAACACATGATCTAGCAGACTGTTTCAAATAAACTACAGTTAGGTCATCTGATCCATATCAATATGTGAAGTAATACGTTTGTTCAGCGGCGGCACGGCCATGGTGGCGGTGCGTACGCGCGACACGGAGGAACACCAGACATCCACGCCGAGACCGAGAGGCAAGACTTTGAAGGTACGTCACTCCATTTATTTATTACTAGCGGCCCGCCCCGGCTTCGCCCGGGTGTTAAACAAAAATTTCAGAAATTATACACACTAAAACGATGGGTTTCACAGTTTTCATACGGATCTTCGCTTTTTTTAACAGCATTGGGGTTTTTGACATTGACTCGACATTCCAAAACTGACACTGGCCGTAGAGAAAAAGCAAGCACCGTGCGCTATACAACCTCTTTTTCTATTCTGACGCGCCATAATAGAAACAGAGGTTAAATATACAGCCCACGGTTCAATTATTGAATTTTCATGCGGATCCCTAACTTTTTTGAAAATATTATATAGCCTATGTTCATCACGGAAAATTAAGGATTCTAATGGTGAAAGAATTTTTTAACTCGGTCCAGTAGTTTCGGAGCCTATTCAATTCAAACAAACAAACAAACAAACAAACATACAAACAAACAAACAAACAATCAAATCTTTCCTCTTTATAATATTAGTATAGATGTATAACTATATTATTAGCTAGTTACGTTAATTACTGAACGACAGAGGCGTTCAATAAAATTAACAAATTGAGCATATTTTCACCATGTACTGCTATTATTTGTATTAGGATAGTATTTTTCTAGGTTCCTACAACAAGCTTTTTTGAAAATAATTGTATATCTGAACCAATAATAAGAAAATGTGTTTTCTTTGGAAAAAATCCGATTTGGTTTAATTTTATTTCAGTGAAGTGTTTTAAAAAAATGTTGTAGGAAGAACCTAGATAAATACTATTTTCTATAGCAGTAAAGGTGAGAAAATATGCGCAAATTATAAATCATTTTGGTATTAAGTTTGTATATAAATTCATCCGTATCGCCGGGAACCATAAGCACATTCAGCCAGGACATTGAACAAAAGTGTTAATGTTGTGTGTATTGAGGGCCAAAGACCGCTGGACTAAGTGCGCCAGTTGGGCTAGGTCTAGTATAGAGATCTCCTTCTGTTCCTATATAGGGGAATTCCTCCTCAAACCTACCTACAGTATCTTGAATGTTGTGTGTGTAGGTGGTGGAGGGCGAGCGCGACAAGTTCAAGTGCCTGTACCTACTGGTGGAGACGGCGGTGGCGGTGCGCCAGCGCGAGCAGCACGCCGAGCCCGAGCCGCAGCCCGAGGAGATACCCGGATAATGGTATGTATGTTATCTATAATGCCGGACAATCCACACAGCATCATGTAGTCCCATGCTAAGCAGACCTTGTGTCATGTACTAGATCTACTTTATTAATTCAGGATCCTATACCAACACAGACCACAGATTAAATATAATAAATAAATAAATAATGGCCGACAATTAACACAGCAGCGAGTCCGAGCCCGAGGAGATACCCGGCTAATGGTGACGCACCTTTATTGTATAGCCTTTTCTTACAAAAGCGGTAGGTAGTCACTGGTATTATGGGCAATAACTCCCAAATGATAAATAATGTCATGTTGTGCCGGAATAGAATTCTTCCCGTGGGTGTCGTAAGAGGCGACTAAGGGAGACAAACCGGGGGGGCGGGCGCAGAACAACTGCGCCGAACTGCGATCCCCAACCCGCATGCCCAGCGTGGGGATTATGGGCAATAACCCTCAAGGGATAACCATCTGTGGCGCTCATTAGGGGAGGCCAGCAGTGGACTATAATACGCTGATGACGATTTCAAAACCGAATTACAATACAATAAATGAAAAGATTAGTTTTAAAGCTATTAATGATAAAAAACGACACAGTTGCTTAAATTGGAACAGTTATTTAGCTTAGTATAAACAATTAAAAATAGTAAAAAGAACTCTTTGTTCGATCTGTAGGTAATTATAACAGTGAACAAATTTTACGAAAATACTTTACGAATTGAACTAACATAAACTCAAAGCTCTATAGTGTATAGAAAACTTTTCTTGAAGATATCGCTTCTAAGCGATAAGGCCGTCCATTCTACTTGCCTTATGTTATGGCCTTTGTAATGTTCTTTTCTGGTTACAGTAAACTGTAAAGCATATTTTACACTTGCTTAAATCTTTTGTAACTCATCTATTTCCGATCTCTTAAGTCAACTTCTGAACGTGCGAGGTCAAATTACATTTCACAATCATTTTATTGTATTTAACTATCAGTATAATACATAGCTTGTTTTTGACCAACAGATCGTGCGAACGCGTTCCCAGCTTCAAGCGCACCTGACCTACACTTATTATTAGGTACAGTTCCTGACCTAACACAATTATTAATACTAACCTTAGTACCAACGGTTTACTCTATAACTATGTGAAAGTTTAAACTTATCCAGCCAAATTCGATGTGAAATATTTGTAAACAAACCATTACAAAAAACTTAAGTACTAGTATAGCAAGACTATATTAGTTTTTAAGTTTTTATGCCTCGTGGACAAAGACTTGCTGTGTTTTGAATTTCTTGGAGTATAAATAACTTTTTTGACTTGTATCATTTGATAGCGTTGAGTTGAAACTAATATTATAAAGAGGAATGTTTGATTGTTTGTTTGTTGCGTTCACTGTCCAGTCTCGGCACCTTGCCAAGGGGCTGTGAGGGATGTGTGTGTATGACTTAAGGTACATAAGAGTTGAAGTAACTTGATGTCAAATTTCAATTATAAACGTTACAAATATTTATTAAAAAAGATCTACAATCTATAAGTAATGTTAATTGCATAAAACACGACATTTAAGTGAATTTTCGGTTAAGTATAGTTGGTTTGTTTACAAAAAAATACATCGAATTTGGCTGAAGTACCTATAGGTATTTTATAGATTGAAATATATTTTCAGCAACTGTAAACGTAAACTTTAACATTACTACATGTATTGTTATTTAGTAGGCCCTTATAGTGATTGCATACATAATTATATTATGCCGTATTCAATTGTAGTTTTCGGTACGCACTTGCATTTAACTAATTGAACCCCAAAGTAAAATGATAATCTTAGTTCTATAGTTTTAGATGGCAATGAATAAGTTTAGAATATTGTAGAAAGTTCATTTTTGGACAGTAGTCTTGATTGCATAAGAGCGTCTATGTTTTTTTTTTTTATTAATTAAGACGAATTCTGGTTGTTGTCTTTATTTTAATGTTTTATTGGAACTGACTTGAACTTCTAACATTGTGTATTTGCAATAGCTAGGCTAAGTTATATTTCGTTAGAATGGCCGCATATTCAAATAGTGATTTAATAAAATCATATTTTGCTCAAAACAAAATCATTCGCACTAGATCAGAAACAAGCAAAAATAACTTTGTACCTATTTGTACCACAGAGCATGCATGAGTAGAAATCCTATATGTTTGGTGGATTCATAGTGTGTATGTATAATGTATACTAACTAGTATTATATACTATGCACCATATATATTCGACTGTTATGTATACTAAAGACAGTTACGATATCCTATCCATTAGTCAGTTTATATCTACTTTGCATAAATATTATGTATCTCAGAAACAAAAAAGAATAGCCATAATTTTATAAAATAAGTTAATTTTCTTTACATGCTTGTCAATTCAGATGTCGTCACAAAAAATTATGCCAACCTTTTTATATATGTACCTACTTATCTAGATCGCAAAGGCACGTTTTTAGTTCTTTCGGTATAGTTTAAATTTAGCGATATCGGAATTGACGGCAAATAATTTCTTATGCGAAAATAAAACCCTGTGGCATAATTTCAAAAATGTCTTCTGTTAACTTGACTTCTTTGTTTTGGCAGTATGTATCTGATTCACCAGTTTACCAGTGTCCAGTTAATAATTTTATATAGTTTGCCACCTATGTTTGTTTTCATTAATGGCTTCACATAGTAGCACAGTAAATATGCCGAGTTGTTGAAACATGAATTCAGTTCTACGTAAAAACACGTTTTCACAAATCAGCATTCACTGACTTCTAACTTATCAACTGAATCAGCATTGCATAATTTATGTTTCTTCAATGTAAAACATTGTTTTGAAGACCATTCGAAGTGTGTTTAATGCATTCCAAGGGAACACTGAACTCTTTCAATAATCCAGCATATAAGCTATACTGGTATCAAATTTCCTTCAAATTCAATTTGATCCATTTGAGCTTGATGGAGTTACAAATATATAGATGGTACCTTATTTGACACTTCAGACAAACACATACAAAATACAATAACGATTAAACAGTATGTACACTACTAGAACAAAATGTTATGAAAAAACAATACCTACTAAACATATGTAAGCATTCAAATCTACGTAACACCCAAACGCTTACAAATTGTTACCTTTATAATATTAAGTTTGAATATGTGATCGGAGAATGGGCCATTAATTAAGCCTTCGCAATCTTAGTGTAAAAGAAGTGAAACTGTTAAACTATAGTTATCTATCAATAAAAACAATATATCGCATGGCTTAGGTATTTGTTTCTGAGATACTAGACTACTTTGAATAAATAACCAGTAGTTACTATTAGTCCTATATAACCGTGTACATAAACAATTTATAGTAAACCGTAGATTATGTAGTAGATATACATTGGTTTGAAGACACCTGCCAGAGTAAAATAGATCTTGCTCCTATTTTTATAAGGGTTGCAAGCAGACAGTGTAATATATTTTTGCTACTACAATAACAAAATGCATGTTATATCAGAAATTATTATTTGAAATTTTTATTTTACACGCAATGTGAATATTTAGTTGTTCGTCCATTCGCGCAGTTATGTTGGTGGTGATTATGTAGGTATCATTTTGATGTTTTGTCTAAAACTTTCCACTGTGTCGAAAAGGGAGAATAGGAATTTTAGGCTCAAATAACATCTATTTTATATCAGAAATTATTATAATCATTTGTTTATACACGCAACGTGAATATTTTTTGTTCGTCAATTCGCGCAGTCTTATATGGGTGGTGATTGTGTAGGTATCATTTTGATGTTTTTTCGAAAAGTTTGGAAAAATTCCACTGTGTCTAAAGGGGAGAATAGGAATTTTAGGCTCAAGCAACATCTATTTGGCGTAAATCACAAATACATGTTTGTCATATCGGTACATATGTATAATATTATATATTTGTGATATTGAGGCCTCGACATCAGGTGTAGTTTGACCCTAAAAAAATTTTTGTAATCAATAAATTATTCTTTGAACACATATTAATAATAGTCCAAATCATAGGACATTCATTTTCTTTATAAACACTTTGGCATAGACAGCCAGTTTCTAGCTCTAAGTTCTTATAATTAAGGTATATTTTGTTTCATCATAAGAGGTGTTCTGTTTTATTCTACCTGAGTACAATAACATAGATTATTTAGTATTTTTCCATTTGTGTAAATATTATTTCTTGTAAGACCTTGAATAGAGATGTAATAAAAGTGATTTCGCTAAACGCTCGTTTTTTTGTACCTTCTGGATTTTTATTATACACTAGCGGTCCGCCCCGGCTTCGCACGGGTTTTAATCAAAAATTTCAGAAATTATACACTAAAACGATGGGTTTCACAGTTTTCATACGGATCCCTTACTTATTTAAGCAGCATTGGGGTTTTTGACATTGACGCAACACTTCATAACTGACACTGGCCGTAGAGAAAAAGAAAGCACAGTGCGCTATATATTCAACCTCTTTTTCTATTCTGACGCGCCACAATAGAAAAAGAGGTTGAATATACAGCGCACGGTTCAACTATTGAATTTTTCATGCGGATCCCTAACTTTTTTGAAAATATTATATAGGTAGCCTATGTTCATCACGGAAAATTTAGGATTCTAATGGTGAAAGAATTTTTTAAATCGGTCCAGTAGTTTCTACCTATTGCCTATTCAATTCAAACAAACAATCAAATCTTTCCTCTTTATAATATTAGTATAGATTATAGTATGGTATACAATAGGTATGTAGCAAAATGTTAGTAAAATTACCCCTTGTTATGCAATTCTGTGAAATTATTGTTGATGGAGCTTGAAACTTGAGTTTCCTGTTTACCCACCTGAGTAATGAATTAATAAATATGATAAATGAATATTTAAGTAAAATAAAACAAATTATTTGCCAAGTTTTTAATTTATTTTAATGCTCACTGAGGTTCCTTCCACAGTGGTTTCCAACTCACCGACACTGATCTCTAAACTTGGCTTTGAAGATATATCTAGGATTTCACTGTATATACATTTTTTAAAGTTGGTTTAGCATTTATATTGAAGATATGTGAACTGAACTGGATACAAAGGCACGACGATATTATCATGAGTTCTTAATTTCGTGTATCAGGAACAGCTTTTATAGGATATATGTATATATTTTACCTAGTAGATAATTAAATAGAATGGAACAACATACCTGTGGCGTACCTACGCGCCACTCAACATCGACCCGAAATATGGATTCAAAATAATAATTATTTATTATAATTTAAAAATCAAATCTCATAATCTTTTACACTTGGGCCATACCTAACGTGACCAGACGTCCCGTTTTGAACGGGACTGTCCCTTTTTACAATTACGAGTCCCGGTGTCCCCGAAATGAACTGTGGGACGCAAAACTGTCCCGTTTTCAAAGCGCGCGAAAATTTGAGTATCGGACGGTCGGATACAGCCCACCCGCCGCCGCCGCGATGTGACGCCCGCACAACCGGACGCGAGCTAGCGGTGTGCTAGAGCGAGACCGCGTCGTCGTCAACATAACGCTTCTTCTTCTTCTTTTATATTTGGCTCGGCGTCATAGTTTGACACAATTCTGCCAATGTCAGTTTTAGAACGAATAAGATTAAAATTTTAACGCTACCGGAGAATGTATCGCTAGTGTTTTGTTGACTTTGACTATTGTGTGACAAACCTTTCATTCGCCCACTTCTCACTATTTGTTTTGTTTTAATTTGATGCTCGTGTAGTAAATAATTTCTTTAGCACATCAAGGTTTCATCATCAATTCATCACAAGTTAAAATGCCGAAACGCAAGTGTTCGTTCAATGTTAGCTTACAAGCAAAATATCCGTTTATCAAGCAAATAAATACTCCATCAGATGTCAGATGTGAAAAGTGTCGTACAGAATTTAGTGTTTCCCACAGTGGTGGCGGTGATATTGAACAGCATTTAAAGTCTGACAAACATAAAAATGCCGATCGTGCCGCCGCTTCGAGTTGAAATCGTCACCAGCTACATATATATTAAAACAAATTTGTTCCTCTGATAAATATAAATGTAATTAAACATTTACCTAGGGTACTTACCTATATTTTGTGATTCGTAACTTTTAAGCCAACCAACTTTTTCTGAATAAATAACTTTAAAAAAATGTTTTTATTTTTTCATTTTTGACAACCTAAATAAACCGATGTCCCGTTTTGAGTTATAGAATAAATGGTCACGTTAGCCATACCCCAAACGCACTGAATCCATACTTCGGACCGATCTCGAAACGTCACTCACGCGCAGCCGCTCATTCATTCGCTCCGACATTCCGCGGCCAACCATCTTGCTAGCTTCACGCGCTCTCATATAATTTGCTTTGTTATTTCTTTTACGTAATATTAGTTTTCTTTCTGCTTGTATATCTATCCATCTTTCATTAAAATCATTCATACTATCATCAATAACATTCTTCATTTCTTCTTGCCTGCTTCTGTTCATCCACAATCAACCTTCCACTCCATCCGGAATACCAAGGAATATTAGTGAAAAACAGGTACGGGTTTAGGAACACCCAGTCAACACACCCATACCTACATTGGTGACCCCGACGTGATCCAATACATTGGTGAGTCTTTTCTTTGTGTTGGATAACCTTGGATGACATTCCGGAACATTCGAGAATTCTCGCCGAACAAAAGGATTTTGGTGTGTGGTACAAGTGAAGAGCGGTGAGCAAAATTTTTTTTTTCTCTGATTTTTGGAAGATGTCTTCTGACGAGTTTGATGATGCTCGTAATCAGCCTGTTGTTGGTGCTGAAGTTCTCCGAGTTGGCGTGAGAGTACCACCATTTTGGCCTGAAGAGCCGGCAGTATGGTTTGCACAGGTAGAGAGCCAATTCATTTTATCTAAAATTACGACGGACGAGACGAAATTTTGCTACCTCGTTTCCCAGCTCGACAACCGTTATGCTGCCGAAGTCAAGGACATCATCACGAATCCACCTGCTTCAGACAAGTACCTAAAATTAAAACTAGAACTAATCAAACGCCTTTCGGCGTCAAAGGAAAAGCGTGTCAAGCAGCTGTTAATACATGAGGAGCTCGGTGATAGGACGCCTTCTCAGTTCCTCCGCCACTTACAAGGTCTTGCAGGTCCAGCTGTTCCTACGGATTTCCTGACAACTATTTGGTCGAGCCGATTGCCTGCTAATATTCAGACGGTGATCGCAACTCAGGTAGAATTACCGCTAGAAAAATTAGCAGATTTAGCGGACAAGGTACACGAGATAGCTCCTAGTACTCCCCAGGTGGCCTCAACTTCTAAAGCGGAAACTGCAACAACTCACGATGATCTGGCCAGGCAAGTTTGTGAACTCACTAAGCAAGTCGCAAAGCTGACCCAGCAGGTTTCCAGCGGTGGACGATCGCGACCGCAGCAGCACAATAGCCGTAACAGCTACAACTCACGCTCACGTTCTCGCTCTCGCCCACGCTTTCAGCAACCACCTGCAGACTGTCCTCACTGTTTTTACCATTTCAACTACGGAGCACAGGCCAAGAAGTGCAAGGAGCCCTGCACCTTCAAGTCGGCGGAAAACGGTCAGGGCGGTCGCAAGTAGCGGCTAACGACTGCCCTTCTTCAACAGGCCGTATCTTCGTTACCGATCGCGCATCCAAAATGCAGTTCCTCGTGGACACTGGTTCCGACCTGTGTGTTTTCCCGCGGTTGGCTATCAAAACGCCCTGTTTTAAGTCTAAGTACACCTTAACAGCTGCAAACAACTCTGTTATCCATACTTACGGTGTTAAGCAGATGCAGCTGGATTTAGGCCTTCGCCGTGCTTTCACCTGGAGCTTCACGATCGCTGACATAACTAGACCGATCATAGGAATTGACTTCCTTAAGTTCTATGGTTTGCTCGTGGACTGCAAAAACCAGCGTCTCATCGATGGCGTAACTTCACTCTCAGTAAGTGCCCTTTCATCCAGATTACCTGACGACACAGCATCGATCAAGGCTGTGACAGGTGAATCGGAGTTCCACATGCTGTTACGAGAGTTTCCTGAGATTACC
Organism: Eupithecia pulchellata; assembly: GCA_963931895.1. Lineage (NCBI taxonomy): Eukaryota > Metazoa > Arthropoda > Insecta > Lepidoptera > Geometridae > Eupithecia > Eupithecia pulchellata. The sequence continues at coordinate 10,655,776 of OZ007538.1, forward strand.
AGACCTGCAGGTATACCTTCACCTCCTAAGCACAACACTCTGCACCATATCAGGACGACACCTGGTCCTCCTGTCTCTTGTAAGCCCCGACGTCTCGATCCTGTCCGACTTCAAGCTGCGAAGAAGGAGTTCGAGAATATGGTAGCCAGTGGAGTAGCTCGACGTTCTGAAAGCCCGTGGTCTTCTGCCTTACACCTTGTGAGAAAGAAAGATGATGGATGGAGACCCTGCGGTGACTACCGCTCACTCAACGCTAGGACCATACCTGACAGGTATCCTATACGTCACATCCAAGACTTCGCTCAACAACTTTCAGGATGTACCATTTTCTCAACAGTGGACCTCGTGAAAGCTTATAACCAGATCAAGGTGAACCCTGATGACGTTCAGAAGACGGCCCTGACAACTCCATTCGGCCTTTTTGAATTTAATTATATGGCATTTGGACTTCGTAATGCTGCTCAAACGTTCCAGAGATTCATAGACGAAGTACTTCTAGGTCTGGATTTCTGTTACGGGTACATAGACGACATTCTAATCTTTTCAAAAAGCCTTTCTCAACATAAAATGCACTTACGTCAGCTATTTGATCGCCTAAAGCAGTATGGAGTGCTAATCAACACCTCCAAATGCGTACTGGGTGAGTCGGAAGTAACCTTCTTGGGATACCACGTTTCAGCCAAAGGAACTCGACCGCTGGACGTCAAGGTCGAGGCTATCCAGAACTTTCCTGCTCCCAAGACCATCAAGGACCTCCGACGCTTTCTGGGAATGCTTAATTTCTATCGTCGCTTTATTCCCAACGCTGCTAAGCTTCATGCGCCGCTAAATGCTTTACTAGCTGGCCCTAAGGTAAAAGGTTCACAACCAGTGAACATGACTGCAGACCTGATGCGTGCCTTCGAAGACTGCAAAACCTCACTTTCTCAGGCTACTCTTTTAGCACATCCGGATGCTTCAGCGGATCTCGCAGTCGTCACGGACGCATCTGATTCTTCCATTGGGGCTGTACTGCAACAACGTAAGAAGAACACCTCTGAGTGGGAACCACTTGCATTCTTCTCTCACAAACTTTCCAGCTCCCAGGTCAAATATAGCCCTTACGATCGAGAACTACTCGCCGTGTACGAAGCCATCAAATACTTCCGGCATATGATCGAAGCGAGGACTTTCGCCATCTTCACTGATCACAAGCCTTTGGTCTTCGCCTTCTCACGCTGTAAAGACAAATGTTCTCCACGTCAGTTTCGACATTTAGACTTCATAGCCCAGTTCTCCACTGATATTCGATACATACCTGGCAAGGAGAATGTTGTTGCTGACGCTCTATCTCGTGTTGACGAAATCACAGGTATTGACTATCAAGCTCTTGCACGATATCAGGAATCAGATCCAGAACTGCAGGACTTGATCAAGAATGGCTCCAGCTTAAGACTCCAGAAGGTAAAATCTGTACACTGCGACGAACCTATCTTCTGTGACATATCTAGTGGACAGCCACGACCTTACATCACTCCACAACTACGAAAACCAGTCTTTGCTATGCTACATGAACTTCATCATCCCGGAAACGCAGCTACAGTGCGACTGGTTACGCAAAGATTTGTGTGGCCAGGGATTCGTAGTGATTGTAGAGAGTGGTCTAGGCAATGCTTGCAATGCCAACAATCAAAAGTTACCCGTCACACTAAATCTCCTCTTTCCTCTTTCCTTACCCCGTCCGCGAGGTTTTCCCATATACATCTGGACCTCGTGGGCCCTCTTCCTCTGTCTTATGATTACAGGTACTGCCTTACCGTCATCGATCGATTTACTCGATGGCCTGAGGCGGTCCCTCTCAAAGACATCACTGCTGAGACATGCGCAGCTGCCCTGGTATCAACCTGGATCTCTAGATTTGGTTGCCCTGCACGCGTGACTACAGACCGTGGTCGCCAGTTCGAGAGCCAGCTCTTCAAATCCCTCGCCGCGTTGGTCGGTGCGCGCCACTTCCGCACCACTGCTTACCATCCTGCAGCAAATGGCATCGTCGAGCGTCTTCACAGGCAACTCAAGGCAGCGATTATGTGTCATACTACCTCGCAGTGGACTGAAGCCCTCCCGCTCGTGCTACTTGGTATGCGCAGCGCCTGGAAGGACGATCTTCAGACTTCAGCAGCTGAGCTCGTCTACGGTGAACCCCTACGTTTACCTGGACAGTTCCTTTCTCCGTCAGATACTTTCAGTTCTGATGACATCACTCAATACGCAACTCGTCTTCGAGCTCATGTCCAAAAGCTCGCTCCTCGTCCCACTTCATGGCACACTACTTCGCCATTTTATTTTCCGCGTGATCTTCAATCATCTTCTCACGTGTTTCTACGTCAAGATCACGTGCGCCGTTCTCTTGAACCTCCTTATGCTGGTCCCTACCTCGTCATCGAGAGGCAGCCGAAGTTCTTCACCATCGACGTAAAAGGCAAGAAGACCAACGTCAGTGTCGACCGACTGAAACCAGCTTACACGACGAGAGACGCCCGAGTACCAGCGTATCCTACACCAATAAACGCTGATGAAACTACACCTACTGCTGTCATCACCCCCGCTGAACCCGTTCCCGCTGCAGAGCCACCTGTCGAAGAGAAGAGGACCCGCAGCGGTAGAAGAGTCCGGTTTCCAGATTTTTATCGACCGTAGTCACGGTCTGGCCAGGGGGAATATGTGGCGTACCTACGCGCCACTCAACATCGACCCGAAATATGGATTCAAAATAATAATTATTTATTATAATTTAAAAATCAAATCTCATAATCTTTTACACTTGGGCCATACCCCAAACGCACTGAATCCATACTTCGGACCGATCTCGAAACGTCACTCACGCGCAGCCGCTCATTCATTCGCTCCGACATTCCGCGGCCAACCATCTTGCTAGCTTCACGCGCTCTCATATAATTTGCTTTGTTATTTCTTTTACGTAATATTAGTTTTCTTTCTGCTTGTATATCTATCCATCTTTCATTAAAATCATTCATACTATCATCAATAACATTCTTCATTTCTTCTTGCCTGCTTCTGTTCATCCACAATCAACCTTCCACTCCATCCGGAATACCAAGGAATATTAGTGAAAAACAGGTACGGGTTTAGGAACACCCAGTCAACACACCCATACCTACATACCAATTCCTCAAATTAATAAATTAATTTATCGGCGTTGCCATACAGCGAGGCAATGCAGCCAGCATCTTGGGTACACTTCCAACTCGCATTGATATGTTGAAACAGTTGAGCTACCTGTACTTTGTTTGCAACAGTCTGCAGTTAGCTCAATTGTAAATACTAGCTCTAATTTACTTAGATAATTATAATTTTCTTTGTTAATAAAGGCTTTTTTGCCATTTATAATTAATTAGTACGATCACTAATAAAATAAATAAGTCATTGAATATTTGATTTCAAATTACACCAAGAGTTCTGTACTGTATACAACATAACTTTCGAACATTCGTAACAAAATCCAAGAGTGCGTATTCATAGGATGAGCGGCATCAATCATGTAATATATCCAGCTTACTGGTGCCAGCTCTCCTCTTGGCACTCGGCTCAGGAGTGGGAGACTTCCTCTTGCAGCCCGTGTCCTCGATCACTATGTCCTGCGTCGGGATCTCCAGGAGAAGCGTATCGAACGAGCTCTCCGGTCTTTCATCTGGAGATAATGCAAAAGATGTAGTCATAGTTAGTATGTATTCTAGTGTTACGTACTAATCTGTGGTATTAATGTAATAACGTATCAAAAGCTTAGGTCCGCCTGCGACGCAGGAGGTTCAATTCCCGTTTGGGGACAAATATTTTTACGATCTGCAGATATTTGTTCTGATCGTTTTCTGTATTATAAAAACTATCTATTTATGTAATAATATTGTATTATGTATATCAGTCATACATAAACATAACACAAGCTCAGCTTAGCTTGGGGCTAGATGATGCTATGTGGATTGTCTGCCATTATTATTGTCCTAATAAAGTAATAACCGATAGTCATCATCTAGATTTTAGTGGTTTCACTCGCCTCCGACGTCGATCCTTACATAGCGATGCCAGCTCCTTACTTAGACATAAAAAAGGAATAGATAATGTGCAGTTTATCAGGAGTCATAGAGTAACAATTAGCCTGACCTCTTGCCACCTACAGTAGGTGGCAAGAGGTCAGGCTAATTGTTGTGAAAGGCACCCAACACAACAGTAACTGTTGGGTGCCTTTCACTCCAGCTGAATACGTCGTTGGTGAACAATAATAATAACTTCTTATTTTGTTCACAAGGTATATGATGATTAGATTTAGGTATGTCTAATAGTTATTGAATTGTAACCATAACTCGAGCTAAGCGATTACTCAGGGTGAGTACCTACAGTTCAAGAAGCGTGAGGTTATCATCTCAATAAGGTTCGTAGTTCACCCACTTATATACATCCGTAATGAAATACGAAAATATCTTCATAATATACACATATTTGTATTGCTCACTGTTTCGGAAAATGTTTTAAATGTTGTGCATGCCTTTTACACCAAACCACAACCAAACTTATTGAATCCATGTTTGCTTTATGTGTATTGTTGGCATTCATTTTATTTAAATAAATAAACAATAACCTATATTTTTAAAAGCTACATTCTTTTGAAGATGTTAAGCTTCTGGATTAAATAAATCGGTAATTTTAATTCGCAAAATAAAATACTGGATTTATTAAATTCAGTAATTTTAATTATTATAAAAAATCACACAGAGTTTCGGGTTAATTGGCCCCTGGTAACATTACTTACAACTACCTACTAGGTACATAATCTTAAAACAGCCATCGTTAATTACAAAGTAATAATTACTTAGTACGATTAAGTAAACTTAACCTAAGACTTCTTACATTATAAGAGTCAGTTAAATAATCAAAGACAAAATTAACTACTGTAGAAAAGAAGGACTGGAGATTAATTTTCTCTAAATACCTGGACCTACTCTGGTTAAAAGGATTCTATTTTAACGCAATGATTATCAGCACCTGCCATGTGCCGGTAGGCAATGAAAGTGATAAACCTAGTTTACGAACTCACTGCCTAGCACTACAATGAGCTGCATATTGGCTGGCGATATTAAAACGCTAATCCTATCGCTTGGTAAAACATACAAAAGTCTTGTCTTAACAAGACAAGACTTTTGTATGCTTTACCAATCCCCGTGCTATGAAAGCTTGACAGACAAATGGGGGCGCTCCCTAGTTACCGTTCTTAAAATCCATAGTATTGTCAGTGTTAGGTACCTTTTATATAACTATAGTATTTTATAACGGTTCAGCGGCTAAACTTTAATACTAGTATTATGTTATCCGTGCTTTAGTCAATGGGTGTAAGCGCTAACCTATGTTCGACTGTTTCTCAAGCTGTTTCAGACGGAACTCCTCCTGCGCTAGCCTCTGTCTTCGCTTGCGTTCCGCGCGAGCCTCTTCTTCACTCATGTTCTCCAATTTGCCGCCTTCCTGTGTAGGAACAAAAAAACGCAACTTAAAGTAAAAATAATGGTAGCTTAGATGGATTGGATGATCATTTATTTGCTACATTGAAATAGGAAGTTAAGTAGGTGAGGTTTACCTACATAGCGTTAGTGCATAGTGCTCATTAAACACTAATTGCTTCCTTCCTATTCAAGTACCTTTTTAATATACAGTATCTACACAAGAATCCGAAAAAAATCTACAGTATAGGTATAATTTTTTCACTGTACACGTTTGTCTTCTTTCACCGTTTTGTTTTGAGATTTTTATCTGATATAAGAAACGACACCTACATAGATACTAACGGAAAGTTGGTATCTGTTTGCTATCATAATTTTAACAGCAGGGAATAAAATATTTAGTTTATAGCAGCTTGAAGCAAACGGCTGTACCTACTTAGCTGTAGGTAGGTTACTCCCAACAAATATTTAAAAACAATTAAATATCAAATACCTACTAGGTATGCAAATATCATACTAATATGATATTTACATACCTAGTAGGTATTTGAGTGTTCTTGTACTTTCTTCCTCTAATAACATATATAGGTACCTATAGACTTCATTGAAAAAGTGTAAAGGTGCTAAAATCTGAGGTGAGTATGTATTCGATGTATAAATGTGATTTTACATTAAAAGTGCAAGATCAATGCGGGAATCGAAACATAAAACAATTCTAACGAAAAAGACCTTACAATAAAACACCTTAAATTAATTCCAATCAATTTATTACCATAAAACCACTACCGAGTTCACACATTGAGTCTTTCACTTTTCGTCTATATATAAATAAATAGTTAAAATTAATTATGTACCTATCTAAATATTTAGATAGATAATTAGAATATTATATTATAATGCACATGCAAAACCTATCATTTATGAAATCACCTCAAAAAAGATCCTATGATTTCTTGGCAATGTCAAAATAAACAACATTTTTCACTTTTGGTAGTTACTAAAAAATATTACATAGCATGATGCAGCTTAATCGAACTAGAAATCATACTAAATACTAAATCATACGAACAGGTATCTTAACAAAAACAATTACAACAATATGTCCAGGATAAATTTAAGCTCATCGCTATAAATAGCTGAAAAATCTTTATGCCTTGAATATGGCCATATTTACCTTGAAATTGATCATCACCACTATCAAATTCAAGATAAAGATCGTTAAATTGGATAAATCATAGAAAGTAACAATTATGCTCAGAGAAGTTGTCTTGCAAGCCAAATTCTCTATTTTTAACACACGGCAAATAAAATGCATTGTTTTAATTATGTTGCAATTACGTACATATGGAATCGTGTTTATATTTTACTTCAATCAGCGAATTTATGGCGCAAATAACCGCTCATATTTCTTATGTAGAATGCAATGTGGCAGCGTGAATATATTATGCTTACTTCCTAAAAATATTGATACATACTTAACCAAAAAGTTAAATGTATAAAACATCGAGAATCATGAAAAGAGAAACATTAAATTAGACTGTTCATAATCCAGCTAAATACTTGAGCCAATACTCCAACTCCTAAGATCCTAGTTCTCATACAAACAAAACGGGAATTTCTTTAAAACATTCCATAACGCATTTTATTTTTTATAGCATAGCAAAACGTGTTTGCTAATAGATTTTACTGCACATATCTCTACCACAACTCAAGGACGCATGTTTTCACGAATCATAATAATTAAATTTAATTATTCTAAATTATTTTCGCAAAATTTAATAATGTAGGTATTGTATTGCCATGTTTTAGTATCGTTTTTGTTTTTAGATTATTGTTATTTGAACTGTTTAATTTTATATTCCTATTTAAATAAATAATGATTAGTGGATGTTGTTATATTTGTTGAAGAACTAGGTCCTACGTCGAATTAGACGATAATCAATCACAAAAAATACGTATAAAATAAATGTAACCATTTGAGATAATTTTGATAATGTAATTCGAAATATCTATCATTCATTCCATAATATTAACACCTACTTAACTTAAAGTAGTGCTCACGCAAACTACTTATTTACATAAACTCTAATGTAAATGGGGCATAAACTCTTATGGTAAAAAGGCGCAACTACCCGACGACGTATAATATTAACCACTCTAAAAATCGTTTGGCTGTGCATTAGGCAATTCGTAACCTTGTGTTATCTAAATCAATCACCTAGTCTAAATCCAAAATTTATACTAAATGCTTCATACAAGTGAGGCCTGAGAATATTCAGGGGCCAAGTAGAAGAAATACAAACAATACTACAAGTAAAATCCGTCATGGATTTGAGCTACAATTCAAGGCATCCTTCACATCCCAGTTTGAATCGTCGAGTAGACGAATCTCAGCTAACTACACCTAACCAAAGATGCTACTAATCTTTGGTAATACCTAGCTACAGTTCCAACCGAGCTACTGCTTTTCAGGCTTGCCTGGTGAAGGGGCTTTCTGTTCCTCCGGGAACTGTTTCTCCACCTGCTCCGCGACCCATTTCTTGACTTTCTGCTCCGTCCAGAAGCCGTCATAGAAAATGGTCGGTTTGATCCAACAGCCACGATTCTGCTGTGAAGCGTACTGGATCGATTCACCTTCTCGGCACGCGTTCTTGCACTCAACCGACCCCGCGCGGGAATTGACCACTAGATTTTTAGGTGGTATGTTAAAGTTGAGGTTTACATTACCATGAGGCTCGTAGTAGTGCCAGGGCGCGTACTCGTAATAGTTGGGGTAGTTAGGATAGACGGGGGGCAAGGGAGGTGCGGCGAGGCGCGGCTGCGCGTACATAGGGGGGTGGGTGTGCATGACAGGTTGGAAAACGAAACTTACGTTGGAGTTGGGGCGTGGGTGAGCGGGGTGGAGATTCTGCGGAGCGGGCGGCTGCAGCGGCCGCGGGGCGGGGAGTCTGGCGGGCGGCACGTTGGCCGGCATCGGGTGCGCTTTGGCTATCGGAGCCGCGTTCTTCACCGGACCTTGCGGAATGTTGGCGGGCGCATCTATTTCCTTCTTTAGGTTTTTGACGAGAGGAGGCCCTTCTAGTGGCTTGACGTTGACATTGCTGGCAAGGTTAGGGCTGGCATGATTCGTATTGATAATGTTTCCAGAATTGCCAATGTTGGCATTCGCAAGGTTTGTAGTAGGTGCAATGGAGTTTGCTAAGTTTGCGGGGACAACATTTGTGTTTGCAATGTTCTGGTTGTTTTCCAGTTGTGGTTCACTGTGGATTTCTCTGCTTGTCTCGAGGAGTTCCATCAGCTCGGTGGCTACGGTGCCGCCGAAACTTAGCAGGGTCTCGCGAAGAGCATTTGTTACTGCTACCTGAAAACATGTAATTAAAAAAAGTTATTCTTTATCCATGAAAAACAAGTGTGAAGCGAAGAATCCTACTATTATAGCAATTTAATGATGCTTTCTGAAAATATCCTGCATAATTTATTGTTTGACTTTTACATCCATAAACTCACTTTTCTTGACTTGTAGATAGCAAGTCCTTTATTGTTGGCCATTGATGTAGCATAGCCTATGTTTTCTCTGTGGATGTCCAAGTTTTTGACTGAGATAGATACAAACGCCACCACGCCAGCACAGTACTTGCCATTTGTCACATCTGCAAAATCTGAAAAAAAAAAATATTTTTTATTGTAATGCTATCAGTTGAGAGTATGTACCTGGAAAAGAAACTAAACACTTTGTATTTTACAATCCCTCAGTGATTAAAACTTGGTCCTGTTGTTTTAGTGGTGACCTTCTTACTTTGTAAATATCTAGAGAAATCTTTCAATGATCTACAGACACCTGTGCCAGATTTTCTGGTGCTTAAAAAAAAATCAATCTAACTATAACTCTGTCCATCCTACGCGTAGAATGTTTACCAACAAACGGAATCAGCTGATTTTTAGGGTTATCACCAATAAATAATGCAGGCCATACAGAATTCGTATGATTTCACCCATAAATTCTATCATAACTGTTTTTCTTTTAATCTTTACGTCAATTCTATGCAAAATCTAATTAGTTTGATTTAGAAATTGTCACTAAGCGATCGAAAACGGAAGATAATAATCACTACAAATTTTGGTGTTTGTAACAGTGCCAACCCTAGTTAATATTAGTTTTGACGTCCTGTGTTGCAAACAATTGGATACTTTTGAACTACGATTCCGAATTTAGGAGAACACCTCGACCATAACTAATCATAGAAAAGATCATTATTTTAATTCCAATAAAGTTCAATTAAATACATAATTACATAAAAAATTACCGATAATACCTACAACCAGTTTTTGCTTGAAATTCATATTGAAAAACCTGTTGTTATTTGTGATGAAAGATTGTTGTTTTAAAGGAGATTAAATACGATAAACCAAAGATAAATAAAGAACCTTTACATTACCATTACTTATAATTATTTTTTATTTCTTTTCAACCATTACTGTCCCATAACAGTGTTAATTAAGTAATAAGTAAGCACAAATGCCACAAATATGATATCACTCATTTTGTTTGTAGCATTCGCTTAGTAATTTCAGTCGTGTTCAAAAATGGCATCATTTTAAAGTGTAAAAAATATTATAGGATAGGCTATGATAGGCTATGATAAAAGATCAATTTTAGCTGTAACTTATAGGTTTTATAATCTTTTCTCTATGTTTGGGTCAATAAAATCCAAAAAGAACCTAAATTTTATATTTTCTATACAAGCAAATAAAAGCGGCAGGCAAAAGCTAGCCTAAAACATAAAAAAGTTTTTCACCCCTGCATCAGCTGATTGAACTGTCAGTTGCTTTGTTGGTAAACATTCTACGCGTAGGATGGACAGAGTTATAGTTAATATATTGTATTGAGGATATCAGTCATATTAACTACGGCTACTAATTGCCGAATTGTTACATATACCCTCTAAGAAATTTCTTTATCCAACTTTTGGATAAGCAATGCAATTTTAATTATATCGAATATTTATGTTATCAAATGCAAATGCTCCTCTAAAGCTTGCATATTTAGTAGGAAAGTAATTTTCTATTTATTTATTAAAAAAAAAAAAAAAAACTACATCTACTTACGTTTATGTAAATATGATTTTGTAATGCGAAGAGTAAAAATACCTACGTAAGTTTTGACAAGCGCCCACCCTAGCTTCTAAAACGTTTTTTTTGTAAGATTATGTTTGTACTTTCTAGGATTAAAATTTACACTAGTAATAGTATCAATGTTATGTGTGTTATGTTATTAATAAAGAACTTTTGAAATTGAATTGAGTCATATTAACACATTACAAACCATTATAACTCAAGCTGCTTGGGAGTGGATTATGATGTGTGAATTAACCAGCATTACTTAGGTACCTACTAACATATTGTTTTTATTTGCCTATATTTAACAGCTGACATGTTTGTAAATCAAAAGCACAACTTTCTGTGTTTCACGCACCTACACCCAGTGTAGGTGTAAATTTATATGCTCAACAAATGTGATAACTTGCAGTGATTACTTTGGATAAATATAGTACGTACCTAGTTCCTGCTTGGTCACGGACCAACTCCAGTTGTTGAAGCCCCACTGTGAGTGGCCAAAGTTGATGAGCTGGAGGCGTCTCTGCTGTTGCTCCCCATCTTCCTCACAAGAGGTATCCGAGATAGATGGATTCTCCGGCTAAAATATTTCAAAATTCATTAGTTACTTATTACTTGTGTCCTTTGCTTTGGTGTAGAGTTCAGTCCGTGAACTGATAAAGAAGATAGATCCATTAGATTTTTATTGTAGAGAGCTGTATGTAAGGGATAGCCACGCCACTCAAGGTATAGGAGATCCACAAACGTTATTTACCATTTTGATGCTGCAATTGGCCACAGGAAAACCTGGCTTTCTCTGCATCATAGTGACCAGGGACTGCCAGTCACGTTTACGGAATTAAAGCGTCATGCAGATACTTTGAAGTTTCTCTTTTTTTCTAACGATGCAGCGAATTAATCGTTAATTTATCAGCAGCGGCGGCGCGGCGGCAATCATTTGTGAAATTCGTACGCTAAGGCAGGCGACACACATGAGGCACAACAACAACATTAACATTAATTATGTAGTCTGTAGTCTATGATAATAAACACCATAGACTAGTTTGTATATCTTTTTCAAGAAATCTTTTTGTTACATTGTTCATTTTCAAAAAACACAAATATCAGACGAAGGAATAAAGAACAGACTTGGCATAAACATCTAATAAGAACAGTTAGCTAAAGAAGTGTGATGTATTTCGACAACATAGTTACTGATATATATCGGCATCTCTTTTTGACTAATGAAGGTAATCATGAGTAAAAAGGACAACAGTAGTTTCATCATTACTGAAAATGACAACATTGTCTTGGTGACGTCACAAAATATCTCAATGCGGCCGGTCGCCATGTTTTGTCCCAGTCAACAACAAGTACATCAGTTGTCATCCGGACTTGTTTTTATTCGAAATTGAAGGAAATGTAGAGTTAATAGGCGATAATTATGCTTTTTATAGTGTACAAACTTGGAGAATAATGCATTGTATAAGTGTACAAAGATGGCAAGCCGTTATCTTTGTGCCAGACTAAGTTTAGGTATGCACGTTTTTTCGTAGGTGTTTCGAGTCTATTCTATTCCTTCGTCTGAGACACAAATGAGTTCAGATTCATCGGAGGATAGATTATCAAACCAAAATAAAAAAAATTTTTGTAATACATTCGTTTGCCGGAGACGAATTGAGAGACGAATAAATCTCTAGCATCCCCTCGGTCATGACATGACTGATGAAATTAATGTTGGAAAGATTGCTGTACCATCTATTTCTTTCTTCATTTTCTTATCGGAAATAACCGATTTTTACACCAATCACTATAATGAATGTCATGTTGTCATGTCAGTAATTTATACCAACATAGCGAAACAAACTGTATATTTGGCATTTGTCAATGGTTGTCACTTTCTTTTCTTGTCAAGTTGTTTTTGTCTAGTGGGATCGGGGATTTGGGAAAATTCAAAGACGTGTTTTCTGTAAAAAATGGCAGATACTGCTGCAGAAATACCTATTAACATAGAAGAAAGTTTAATAGAGTCCGTAAAAAATGCCACGGAAAAGGCTCCAGCCACTATTGAGGGCCTCGCTATTGCCTACTTGAGTTTAGTGATCATGGCTATATTACCCATATTTTTCGGGTCTTTTAGGTCTGTAAAGTATTTGAAGGAGCAAAAGGTAAGTTAACATTGTGTCAACAATATTTAAACGAGATATTGATTCGCTTTTATCACATGTTTCATGAAGTTACCCTGGCTCCAATAAGAATGGCGCACGTTGCATCTTCGTGGCATATTTTTGTCTCGTCACCAACAAAGTGGCGCTCTATAGTAATATTAATAGTAGTCTAGTTAATATTAGTTTTGACGTCCTGTGTTGCAAACAATTGGTTACTTTTGAACTACGATTCCGAATTTAGGAGAACACCTCGACCATAACTAATCATAGAAAAGATGATTATTTTAATTCCAATAAAGTTCAATTAAATACATAATTACATAAAAAATTACCGATAATACCTACAACCAGTTTTTGCTTGAAATTCATATTGAAAAACCTGTTGTTATTTGTGATGAAAGATTCTCGTTTTAAAGGAGATTAAATACGATAAACCAAAGATAAATAAAGAACCTTTACATTACCATTGCTTATAATTATTTTTTATTTATTTTCAACCATTAATGTCCCATAGTCCCATAACAGTGTTAATTAAGTAATAAGTAAGCACAAATGCCACAAATACGATATCACTAATTTTGTTTGTAGCATTCGCTTAGTAATTTCAGTCGTGTTCAAAAATGGCATCATTTTAAAGTGTAAAAAATATTATAGGATAGGCTATGATAAAAAATGCATTTTAGCTGTAACTTATAGGTTTTATAATCTTTTATCTATGTTTGGGTCAATAAAATCCAAAAAGAACCTAAATTTTATAGTTTCTATACAAGCAAATAAAAGCGGCAGGCAAAAGCTAGCCTAAAACATAAAAAAGTTTTTCATCCCTGCATCAGCTGATTGAACTGTCAGTTGCTTTGTTGGTAAACATTCTACGCGTAGGATGGACAGAGTATACAATGTTTAGAGATACATGATTGTATTCCTATTACTTCATGTGTTATTATGGCATACCATTATTTTTACAATCATGCTCAACCTTTGATCTCTTGTGTTAAGAATGATAATGCATAATGCAGAAATAAATCCCTAGCCCACCAGTGATTTTAGTAATGCACATTGCTTCGCAATCTTTATCCTTATGGAAAATGTACATGAGCCAGCAGAGATAATCATCACACTATCACAGTAATATTAAAAATTCAAAAGTTTGTATGGATGGATGTAATTTACTTGTTCACTCCAAAACTACTTAACAGACCGACCTGTAATTTAGCGTGGATGAAGGTCTATGCCTGGAGTAATGCATACACATCATAGACATTTTAATCCCCCTGAATCAGACCCCATGAAATAGAAATAAATAATGTTTAAGCTCATGAGTGGATATGATGCAAAGTAACATGATAAATGTAGAGTTTTCAGACATTGTCGAAAATGCAAAAGTCTTTATAAATAATTATCTCCACAGGAATCAGGTACACCCCATGAGACGATGTCAAAACGCGATGCACTTATGTTTCCACTGATTGCATCCTGTGCGCTGTTTGGACTGTATGTTTTCTTCCAATTCTTCTCCAAGGAATACATTAATCTGCTACTGACTGGATACTTCTTCTTCCTTGGAGTCCTCGCTTTGAGCCATCTACTCAGGTATTTATATATATCTGAAAATAAATATTATAAATCTGAAAACTTTTTAGAGGTGATTTTTGAAATATGCATTCTTCAAAACAGAATCTCTATATTATGTCTAGAATATTAGTGTAGTGTATTATGTATTAGTGTAGTGTCTAGGCATGCTGTGTCAGCCAGGAAGAGGTTGGTACACTTAGCTTTACTTATTTTTAAAATCCTAGAATCTTGTATTTTTTTGGTGTACTAGCTGTAGGCTAACCTAATAATAAAAATAAAATAAATAAAATAGAATATCAATTTAAACACATTACTGTGATTTAGAAATGTATTGCAGCTAGGGAGGTGAATAGCAGAAGTGGGGTAACCTGTTTTTCAACTATATAAATCCACTTTGTGCAATCAATAAAATAGATTGCATAGATGAAAACATGCCACAATGTGACCTCCCCTTTTATAGGGGAAATTTAGTAAGTATATAGTTAATATAACAATGATTTTAACTCCAGATATAAACACATTATAACATAAAATAAAACTACAAACTTCGCAACAAACTAAAATGTTACTTCTAATAATGGCACTCGCATAATACAACTTATGATAAGTATAAATTGTCTCTTGAATGATGAGGCCCTTGATATAGAATTCCAAAGTTTTTGCTGCTTTGTTTTTAAGTTTTCCTAGTACCTCATGACTTTTCAGTAGTTTGAATTTCCATCATCCCTGACCCTGACCATTGATCAGCATCTAGAACCTAAATCACTCTTTCATCACTATAATTTTTTATGATATTAATAAAAAATAATAATAACACATTCGGGCAAATATTTGTACCATCTACAAGCTCTGCTTAGCTTAGGGGTAGATGATGCTGTGTTGATTTTACAATATTATATTAATTTATCTGCAAATACTTGTTCAGGGTGTTCTGTTTTTTTCAACAAAAAAATATCTATCTATCACACATATAATATAACAATCTATTTACTTGTATATTATTATTTATATCAGTTATCTAGTACCCTTATCCAGCCCTGCTTAGCTAGATAATGTTGTGTGAATTGTCCAGTATCATACAACATAACACATTGTTGGGATTTAGAACTGTATTGCAGTTGGGGTGCTGATTATCAGAAGTAGGGAGTATCTACTTTATGAAATAATATGACAGGACATAAATCCACTTCATGTAATCAACAAAGTATTGATGGCATAGATGATAACATATCATGACCAAACACCAACTTACACATTGTATTTTTGCTACCTAATCATTGTATGAAAATGAAAAGTAATTGAGTAAAATGACAGTAACCGGGAGACCTTACCCAGAAGTGGGGTAAATCTAGCTGTGGATGATGAGAGCTTAGATTAATAATATATAATTATAAATGCATGCTTATCATTGTTGTCATGATCAGCTCACAAACATGCACAGCTGTACAAAGTCCCTCCTCCATTGATTGATTGTCAAGTTAAATGAATTATGTTTTTTTGATTTACAATTTTAAAAGATAGCAGTCATGCAGTCATATAATTTCACAGTTTTGCGCACATTATAAGCATTCATATGCTTAGAACCTGCGCTAAAAAAAATAGTTTGTAGTTTTGTAGTCATTAAGAGATTTATTACTAAAATCAACATAACTGACTCCGAAACTACAATTGAATAGTGTTAAACAAAGATTATATGAAAACTGCTTACAATATCCGCTAAACTATTAAATCTGCTATCAAAACTACTTCTACAAATTAGAAAATAATTGAAATTCTATTATTTTTGACGCATTTAGGGAAAATAACTTTTATGTCGTTAATGATAAGTGTTGCTTTCCCACAGTCCGGTGATCTCGTTCATGGTGCCGGCGTCTATCCCCAACGTGTCGTACCACATCCACTTCACGCGCGACAGCCGTGAAGACATCATCAACTACAAGTTTACCTCGTATGACGTCATCTGCCTCCTCATCTCACTCGCTCTGGGCGCCTGGTATCTTTTCAAGAAGGTAATTATAAATTATTTGCATTGGGAGGGCTAATTTCTTTTTGCGTACTCACTTTGTGCTCTATAATAATATAATATCCTGCCCAAGAATAATATCCACTATAATAGCCTAAATTCAGCTAAAAGGATTTTACTGTTACTTTCGTACGAAGACCTGGCGCGACGTGCGAAGATTTGTCTGCCAAGCAGGTTGCGGGTTCGACTCCCGTCTTACGAAATTTTGTACGATGTCAATAGATGTTTCGGGTTTCTACATACTTTGTTTCCATAGACTGAGTTATGTTTTTTTCCAAGTTTAGGCTACACTTACGCTATATTCAGTTCAGTAATTTTGATGTAACCAGTAATTTTTATATTTACCATTAAACACTCAACATTAATATTCTACCCCAGCACTGGATCGCCAACAACCTGTTCGGCATAGCCTTTGCCATCAACGGCGTGGAACTGCTCCACCTGAACAATGTGGTGACGGGCTGCATTCTGCTCTGCGGACTGTTCCTGTACGACATCTTCTGGGTGTTCGGGACCAATGTCATGGTCACCGTCGCCAAGTCTTTCGAAGCTCCTATTAAATGTGAGTACTACTGATTTTACAGCTTGTGTGACCAGCAGCGCCCACTATACTGGAATTTACCACTAAATTACAACGACATACGGTTTTGTCAAAAAAAAATCTAATAAATATTTTTACGCGCCCTGTGGTGCCGGCATAGAATTTCACCAGCCCCACCTTTCCCGTGGGTGTCGTGAGAGGCGATTAAGAGAGACACCTGGGGGTGGACAGCAGCGCCCTCTGCGATTCCCAACCCGCATACCCAGCCTGGGGATTATGGCCAATAACCCCCAAATGATAAATAATGCCATCTATGGCGCTCATTAGGGGAGGCCTTGAGATCCAGCAGTGGACTATTATAGATCATGAAATATTTTTTTATTGTAGTATTAGCATACCTACTATTGTGTCATGTAACTGTCTGCCCTGCGACTGACTCGGCCATTCCCTTCCAGTGGTGTTCCCCCAAGACCTACTGGTGAACGGCATGAACGCGAGCAACTTCGCCATGCTGGGGCTGGGAGACATCGTCGTGCCCGGCATCTTCATAGCTCTCCTGCTGCGCTTCGACAAGTCGCTCAAACGGAACTCCGAGTTCTACTTCAGGTAACTATTGTGAGATAATGCGCTGGTATATACCGGCATGTATTATGTAAATGTAAATGTGCCGTGTGGTGCCGGCATAGAATTTCACCACCCCAACTCTTCCCGTGGGTGTCGTAAGAGGCGACTAAGGGAAACACAGCGGGGGGCGGGCAGCAGCGCCCTCTGCAGAACAACTACACCGAACTGCGATCCCCAACCCGCATGCCCAGCGTGGGGATTATGGGCAATAACCCCCCAAATAATGATGCCATCTATGGCGCTCATTAGGAGAGGCCTATGTCCAGTGGACTTTTATAGGCTGATGATGTTGTTGTTGATTATGTAAATACCTATTCTTAATACCTAGCTGTAAGTTTCCTAAAACTCTAAATAAATAAAACAATGAATGGATCATTGAGCTGCCTCAAAGTATGCGACAGTCTAAAGTTCGCTCTATTGTTTCAATTGTAAATAACTAGTTCTAATTAGCTTCTGTTTGGTAAGGAATCGAACGCATCTAACTCATTCCGGACCATTAAGTAATCGCTGAGTCCTGAATTATCGGATTCCTAGTTTGCGCTGCGGGGGTGGTGACAGCCTTAAAGGGTCTAGGTATTTTAATTCTCCAAACTAAATTTCGTTTCGTCCACTTGATGTTCTGTATTACACAGATTTTACCAAACTAAATTTTGTGCTTTGTTACGACCACTTGAGTTTAAAGAACTTTATTCTCATACAAACACAATGGTTCACTTAAAATGAGATACAATAAGAAACATTAATCTAGGTTTAACAATATATAAATTACCTCTGGTACCTAAAATTAAATTATAACTAAATGTTATTGAAAGATCGTAGATTTACATTAGGTTACAAAGTATGTACATGTAATTTACTTGATGTTCTCCTAAAGAAGAGTCTCATTTTGCACAAAACAATGAAACAAACGATCGCGTATTTTGGAGAATTAAAAGAGGTCCTCAGAGCTCAAGCCGTTGCAGAGACGGACGTCATTATCAGTTGTTTCTAACCCGTTCCTCGGTCCACAGAGCCACATTCTCCGCGTACATCGTGTGTCTTATTTTGGAGAACTAAAATAGGTCCTCAGAGCTTAAGCCGTTGCAGAGTCAAAAGCAGTTTTTATAACCGTTATTGTTTATAACAACTGCTTTTGGCTGTGTTTATAACCGGTTCCTCAGTCCACAGAGCCACATTCTCCGCGTATATCGTGTGTCTTGGGCCTCGTTGCACATGCGGCCGTCATTATCATTACCGTTCCTCTGTCCACAGAGCCACATTCTCCGCGTACATCGTCGGGCTGCTGGCCACGATCCTGGTGATGCACGTGTTCCGTCACGCGCAGCCCGCGCTGCTCTACCTGGTGCCCGCCTGCCTCGGCACGCCGCTGCTGCTGGCGCTGCTGCGCGGGGACATCGCCGCTCTCTTCCGGTAACTACCAGCACCACAGAACAAACTATACAGTACTAACAAGTACCACTATACAGTACTAACAAGTACCACTACCACAGAACAACTATAGTATTAACAAGTACCACTACCACAGAACAACTATACAGTACTAACAAGTACCACTATACAGTACTAACAAGTACCACTACCACAGAACAACTATACTGTACCAACAAGTACCACTACCACAGAACAACTATACAGTACTAACATGTACCACTACCACAGAACAACTATACTGTACTAACAAGTACCACTATACAGTACTAACATGTACCACTACCACAGAACAACTATACTGTACTAACAAGTACCACTATACAGTACTAACAAGTACCACTACCACAGAACAACTATACTGTACTAACAAGCACCACTATACAGTACTAACAAGTACCACTACCACAGAACAACTATACTGTACTAACAAGTACCACTACCACAGAACAACTATACAGTACTAACAAGTACCACTACCACAGAACAACTATACAGTACTAACAAGTACCACTACCACAATAACTATACAGTATTAACAAGTACCACTACCACAGAATAACTATAAAGTGCCTCATTCAATTGGTATTGTATGATACCAATGAATTTTTTAATCTGCCTTATAATTATAATTTTATTTTTATATTTAAATAAATAAATAATGCTGGACAATCCACACAACCTCATCTAGCCCCAAGCTAAGATGAGTAAGTTTGCCAGTCTTTACAGATCGTCATCTGACCTGGCTGTAGAGCGTTATCGCTACGGTTACCGAAACATAGAGAGTAAACCTATTCTCAAAATACATTTACCCCGGCCTCAGTTGTAATAGACAACCGAAGTGTCCCCATACAATTTAATTAAGTTGTATTATACACACAGGCCGTGTGGTGCCGGCGTAGAATTTCACCACCTCAACTCTTCCCGTGGGTGTCGTAAGAGGCGACTAAGGGAAACACATCGGGGGGCGGGCAGCAGCACCCTCTGCAGAACAACTCCACCGAACTGCGATCCCCAACCCGCATGCCCAGCGTGGGGATTATGGGCAATAACCCCAATAAGATGAATAATGCCGTCTATGGCGCTCATTAGAGAAGGCCTATGTCCAGCAGTGGACTATTATAGGCTGATGATGTGATTTGATACACACAGAAATGAAACTAATATTTGGACGTGTTTATTTTTGTAGTTACGAAGACCAACCTGCAGTGCTCCCAGCGGAAGCAACTAGCGAAACAGACAAGAAGAAAGATTAGACCTGAGCACAAATACGCACATATTTATAAGTACACTCAACTAGCCCACACAACTCCTCTTTTTCATAACACTTTTCAGGAAGGGGACGCAAACTAAAAAGTTTGTATGGAATTTGTTCCATTGGCCTCGAAATGCGTGAGCCAGTTTCAGAGTCTTCTTTTACTTTATTGCGCGTAAATACAAGCTTTTGATAGGAGCGAAATGTGATCCCTAAATTTCCTAATTTTTTTTCTTGGGTCAGTCATCATTTGGGATGGGACTACTACTTATTCGGTAATCTTTGTAAATCGAAACTCAATCCTAGATTATTGACAGCTTTTATCAAAAAGCTGACAATAATCTAACTTTGAGCATTGATATAAAGTATGTAATATATTGGTGTTTTCATAAAATACTAGGAACAGCTTAGAAAGTCACGTAGGTACTTAAAATACTGGTAAAGTTGTAGCCGTGAGATTGAAATTGACGTCGTATGTGGTGGGCGAGCCATTCCGATGTATTATATTTTTACGGTGATGATGTGGGTAGGGGCCATTTTAATTCATGACAAACATTTAAATTGCTCGTTTTTACTTCCTTTAATATCTTCCTGGGTAAAGTAAGTAACTTGCAAAGAGTAGTTTTCAACTTCAGGTGTTGGTCAAAGTTGTGCCGAATTATAGTTAATTTGCTGGTTGTAAAGATGCTATTTTTATAAATTTCGTTCAAATTTTATTTTGTTAGAATGTGTAAGGTTTGATTTTCCTTGCTTTGTCACAATTTTTGAGGAATGATTAAATCTTGACAATATTAATATTTGTGTATCATGTTTTTGTTAATAAAATCGCTGTATATATTTTTTGTTCTGCAAATGCAATTTATGCTAGAATAAGTTTATTTTTATTTTTCTATATTTTCTAAAGTTACTGCACGATTTGTCGGATATTTTTTGATAAGTACAGTAAATAATTGTATCTTATGGTGAAAAACTAATTAATGAAAATACTTTTTAATTTACTTAAATAAATTTAGGGACGGTAGTTGTGGCAACCCCATTTTTGTAATTATTACTATAGTGTAATTGCACAAAATAAGTAAAATATAAAATGGTGGAATAATTATGAGCTTTCCATGTTTTAGGGTACCTTCCTTCTTTATAATAATTAATTACTAGATTGTAATAAGAATTTACGTAGGTACCTTTTATAAAATTTCGAGACATTATTTAATTTCAAATTATATTTGGTAAACACTAAGTTCTGAAAAAAAAAACTAGTTTCCAAGAGAACAATGAAATTTATAAAATTGTAACAGTATTGTTACCTATAAATGACCATAATAAATAATGTTGATGTCATATACAAGCTTTTTTTTAACCTGATTTACTTACATAATTTGATTAGGATCGAAAACGTTCATACTAAAAGAAAAATGTATTTCCTGCTAATGAAATGCTCACTTGCAAGTAAAATTACAAAATACTAGCGGGCATTCTAATGATACATGATAATGTCATCTATGGGGCTCATTAGGGGAGGCCTATGTCCAGCAGTGGACTATTATAGGCTGGTAATGTTGATGTTGTTGATTCTAATGATGGAACAATTTTGCAAGTCGGTTCAGTAGTTTCACAGCCAATTGAATTCAAACAAACAAATCTTTCCTCTTTATAATATTAGTATAGACATATTGGAAGCGACAAAAAGCTTGACTAATTTGTGTAATACATATGTAGTTCCAACGAAGAAATTGCACTTCAATAAATAAATTAATTTCGTATATTTATCGTTAATTATTTACAATACCTAAGCCCGTACAAGATATTAGGAAAGTGTCGCCGTCGGGTTCCACCGTGAATTGTACCTGAAAGCAAAAAATTCGTGAAAATCTAAAAATGGAATAACATTGCGTAAGTATCATTTTTCCTAACCTTTACTAGCCACGCGCGGTCCCTGACTTGCCTCCAAAACGGCAGAGTTCGGTTTATTTGAACCCTGTATTCTATTCGAGAGCATCGTCCCGAGGATCCGATTCACTATCGTTTTTGCGTAATTTGTAAACCATGGCACTTCGGAACTCTACACACACGCACTTGCGTTTTATTCAATAAACAGTGATGATAACACACAATGTTGTTTATTACGGAAGAGCGGAACCCTCTAACACAGATATATCTGTACTTAAAAGGGGGTCCAAACCCATGTAATGTTTATTAGTTTAAGTTTCATCATCATCATCATCATCATCAGCCTATGTTAGTCCACTGTTGGACATAGGCCTCCCCTAATGAGCGCCATAGCGCCCTGTCTTCGGCTTGTCGCATCCAGCATCTGCCAGCAGTCTTTCGCAGATCGTCATCCCACCTGGCCGGAGGGCGTCCTACACTACGTTTACCAAGTCGCGGTCTCCACTCAAGAACACGTTTAAGTTTACTTGAATTATATTTATATTTGTATTCAAATTATTGTTCCGAAAATCAGAGAAGCCGATATTAGAAATAAAACCTTTGACTATATCTATAATCATCACTCAAAGTCATTTATTTCCTTTAGGCCTATTAAATACGTAATATGGTAGTAACACGGTCTGCGCGGTAGTGTCTTTGTATCAACTTATAATCAGTCAATCAAAGTAGTTTTTTTGCTTTATACCTTACTGTACTTTTGGACACGTCACAAAATACTAATTACATGGGTAATATGGTAGTAACACGGTCTGCGCGGTAGTGTCTTTGTATCAACTTATAATCAGTCAATCAAAGTAGTTTTTTTGCTTTATACCTTACTGTACTTTTGGACACGTCACAAAATACTAATTACATGGGTAATATGGTAGTAACACGGTCTGCGCGGTAGTGTCTTTGCATCAACTTATAATCAGTCAATCAAAGTAGTTTTTTTGCTTTATACCTTACTGTACTTTTGGACACGTCACAAAATACTAATTACATGGGTAATATGGTAGTAACACGGTCTGCGCGGTAGTGTCTTTGCATCAACTTATAATCAGTCAATCAAAGTAGTTTTTTTGCTTTATACCTTACTGTACTTTTGGACACGTCACAAAATACTAATTACATGGGTAATATGGTAGTAACACGGTCTGCGCGGTAGTGTCTTTGCATCAACTTATAATCAGTCAATCAAAGTAGTTTTTTTGCTTTATACCTTACTGTACTTTTGGACACGTCACAAAATACTAATTACATGGGTAATATGGTAGTAACACGGTCTGCGCGGTAGTGTCTTTGCATCAACTTATAATCAGTCAATCAAAGTAGTTTTTTTGCTTTATACCTTACTGTACTTTTGGACACGTCACAAAATACTAATTACATGGGTAATATGGTAGTAACACGGTCTGCGCGGTAGTGTCTTTGTATCAACTTATAATCAGTCAATCAAAGTAGTTTTTTTGCTTTATACCTTACTGTACTTTTGGACACGTCACAAAATACTAATTACATGGGTAATATGGTAGTAACACGGTCTGCGCGGTAGTGTCTTTGCATCAACTTATAATCAGTCAATCAAAGTAGTTTTTTTGCTTTATACCTTACTGTACTTTTGGACACGTCACAAAATACTAATTACATGGGTAATATGGTAGTAACACGGTCTGCGCGGTAGTGTCTTTGTATCAACTTATAATCAGTCAATCAAAGTAGTTTTTTTGCTTTATACCTTACTGTACTTTTGGACACGTCACAAAATACTAATTACATGGGTAATATGGTAGTAACACGGTCTGCGCGGTAGTGTCTTTGTATCAACTTATAATCAGTCAATCAAAGTAGTTTTTTTGCTTTATACCTTACTGTACTTTTGGACACGTCACAAAATACTAATTACATGGGTAATATGGTAGTAACACGGTCTGCGCGGTAGTGTCTTTGTATCAACTTATAATCAGTCAATCAAAGTAGTTTTTTTGCTTTATACCTTACTGTACTTTTGGACACGTCACAAAATACTAATTACATGGGTAATATGGTAGTAACACGGTCTGCGCGGTAGTGTCTTTGTATCAACTTATAATCAGTCAATCAAAGTAGTTTTTTTGCTTTATACCTTACTGTACTTTTGGACACGTCACAAAATACTAATTACATGGGTAATATGGTAGTAACACGGTCTGCGCGGTAGTGTCTTTGTATCAACTTATAATCAGTCAATCAAAGTAGTTTTTTTGCTTTATACCTTACTGTACTTTTGGACACGTCACAAAATACTAATTACATGGGTAATATGGTAGTAACACGGTCTGCGCGGTAGTGTCTTTGTATCAACTTATAATCAGTCAATCAAAGTAGTTTTTTTGCTTTATACCTTACTGTACTTTTGGACACGTCACAAAATACTAATTACATGGGTAATATGGTAGTAACACGGTCTGCGCGGTAGTGTCTTTGTATCAACTTATAATCAGTCAATCAAAGTAGTTTTTTTGCTTTATACCTTACTGTACTTTTGGACACGTCACAAAATACTAATTACATGGGTAATATGGTAGTAACACGGTCTGCGCGGTAGTGTCTTTGTATCAACTTATAATCAGTCAATCAAAGTAGTTTTTTTGCTTTATACCTTACTGTACTTTTGGACACGTCACAAAATACTAATTACATGGGTAATATGGTAGTAACACGGTCTGCGCGGTAGTGTCTTTGTATCAACTTATAATCAGTCAATCAAAGTAGTTTTTTTGCTTTATACCTTACTGTACTTTTGGACACGTCACAAAATACTAATTACATGGGTAATATGGTAGTAACACGGTCTGCGCGGTAGTGTCTTTGTATCAACTTATAATCAGTCAATCAAAGTAGTTTTTTTGCTTTATACCTTACTGTACTTTTGGACACGTCACAAAATACTAATTACATGGGTAATATGGTAGTAACACGGTCTGCGCGGTAGTGTCTTTGTATCAACTTATAATCAGTCAATCAAAGTAGTTTTTTTGCTTTATACCTTACTGTACTTTTGGACACGTCACAAAATACTAATTACATGGGTAATATGGTAGTAACACGGTCTGCGCGGTAGTGTCTTTGTATCAACTTATAATCAGTCAATCAAAGTAGTTTTTTTGCTTTATACCTTACTGTACTTTTGGACACGTCACAAAATACTAATTACATGGGTAATATGGTAGTAACACGGTCTGCGCGGTAGTGTCTTTGTATCAACTTATAATCAGTCAATCAAAGTAGTTTTTTTGCTTTATACCTTACTGTACTTTTGGACACGTCACAAAATACTAATTACATGGGTAATATGGTAGTAACACGGTCTGCGCGGTAGTGTCTTTGTATCAACTTATAATCAGTCAATCAAAGTAGTTTTTTTGCTTTATACCTTACTGTACTTTTGGACACGTCACAAAATACTAATTACATGGGTAATATGGTAGTAACACGGTCTGCGCGGTAGTGTCTTTGTATCAACTTATAATCAGTCAATCAAAGTAGTTTTTTTGCTTTATACCTTACTGTACTTTTGGACACGTCACAAAATACTAATTACATGGGTAATATGGTAGTAACACGGTCTGCGCGGTAGTGTCTTTGTATCAACTTATAATCAGTCAAAGTCGTTTTTTTGCTTTATACCTTACTGTACTTTTGGACACGTCACAAAATACTAATTACATGGGTAATATGGTAGTAACACGGTCTGCGCGGTAGTGTCTTTGCATCAACTTATAATCAGTCAATCAAAGTAGTTTTTTTGCTTTATACCTTACTGTACTTTTGGACACGTCACAAAATACTAATTACATGGGTAATATGGTAGTAACACGGTCTGCGCGGTAGTGTCTTTGTATCAACTTATAATCAGTCAATCAAAGTCGTTTTTTTGCTTTATACCTTACTGTACTTTTGGACACGTCACAAAATACTAATTACATGGGTAATACGGTATTAACACGGTCTGCGCGGTAGTGTCTTTGTATCAACTTTCATATAGAATTTGATACAATCGTCGTGACTTTACTATAGATAATCCGATCTCGGGTCTCTATGAACTAGTTAGCAACTAATATCATTAAAGATATTTATTTCTCAAAGAACATGATTATACATTCACTTACAGAGAAATGCGTTTTTCTTAGTATCTAATGTACTTTTATAACTAATTTATGGTTGACGTTTACAATGCAGTTCCTATAACCTTCGGTTATTCTACAGGAATATTCTCTAATACAAATTTCTTGAGTATTTTCTTGAAAACAGTTAAGGTAGAGGATTCTTTAATATTTTTTGGCAAGTTATTATGTAGTTTTGTTAACTCACCTTAGCAATAAGTTCAGCGACGTGTATAGCTGTTTTAGTGTGTAGTGTCAGTTCTCCCGTTCTCACGACTGAACGGCCTTCTGCTAACGCCATGTAGATTATTATCTGGTCCTGAAACACATAGTATTATTATCACTCGCAAGATCGCGTTAAAAATACACGCAAATCACGTTTATTGATAAACCTACATGTTATCTGTGCCTAAATAATCAAAATTTTAGAAAATACGAATGCACTCTACTCTGCCCACAAGTATTATAGAGAACTAGCGCCGGCACTATTTTTTTTGAAAATATTGTTTAGCATTATGTTCATTTCGGAAAATTTAGGATTCTAATCGGCCCAGTAGTTTTGGAGATTCAATTCAAACAAACAATTATTCCGTCCTCTTTATAATAATAGTATAATGTATGTATGTGTAATGTATTAGTATAATATTAGTAGGTATGTTATGTGTGTATGTAGGTACAGTACAAGCGAAACTTCTAGAACCAGTGTCGCTTGTCACCATCGCCTTTGGATGCTTGAGAAAGCATTGTTAGCCGATGTTCTGATAGATTTTAACTGCAGGACAGGAGTATTTAGTACGAACGAAAGAGTGACAAGACAAGTGAAAGAGAGAGATAGATAGAAGATATGTTTTAGAGAACTTCGGCCATCATTCGTAGTTTCAAAAGTGCGTGGGTAACTACAGGGCCTTAACATTTAAGTTCAGTTTTCGTATCTATGTACATTATTGTATGGCTTACGTGAGAGAGGCAGAGGTCAAAATAAGTTTTAATGATTTGTTACGTTCTTTATGTGAAAACTAATAGTATTCACTAGCATTATGATATACCACAACTATTTCTATTAATTTATGTTTCAATAAGCCGTTAGTATGCTCTATCATCATCATCAGCCTATAATAGTCCACTGCTGGACCTCTAGGCCTCACCTAATCAGCGCCATAGATGGCATTATTTATAGTTTGGGGGTACCTATATACTCTATACCTAAATAAAACTCTTTTGTCGATTAATCATGTCAAAACTCACGGGACAAAACTTCGAATTGAAAAGAGAACGTTATAAAAACACAACCACGCGTTTATCTGAAACGGATTATATCCACTACGAGTATACACTAAAATGTTCCCTTGATTCTTTTGACCCTTAGGGTCAGTGCAGACAGAGAGGAATAATCCTTGCGCGGTCTTGGGCATTTTCTTAACGGATCGCGTATGCTCGAGCTTGCGCGCGACTTCGCGAGCCTGCTCGAGTAAACCGCACTAGGCTACCATTCTACCGTACATTCCCTCAGTGCCAACACTGAAAGTACGCGTACGACTCGCGCGCAGACTCGACGCTGCGCGGGGCTACCCGCGTATATTCGAGGACGCGCGAGGATGTTTTGTTAGGTTCAAGCATGTATGCATTTTATTTTAATAACTTTAAAGTTGATTTTCGAGTGCGTTATAAAAATCCTCTCCGCTGCACTCCTCTCTGTCTGCGCTGACCCTTATAGACTTAGAGTCTATCGACCCCTACCTGTGCGTGTGAGTCCACACAGGCCCCGCCCCGCACCTCCGCCGCGAGCCTCTCCCCGGCGGCGGCCCCCACCCCGCGCGCGTCGCCGCCGCGCTTGCCTAGACCGTCAGCGCCTAGCACACATCCCGTACTAGATTCGCACACTAACCTGCGAAGTTTATTACACAATGAGTCAATGAGATAACTAGTGTTTGAAGTCCAGTCATCAGTCGTATAGGCGGTGAGTTGCGGCGACATAAATCACACTAAAAACTACTATAAAACTCTAAATATGAGACTATAACGATATCAGAAGCCTGAAAGCACTTTGGGTATCTGTGCCAATCGAATAATCTATAGGTACTAATATTATAAAGAGGTAAGATTTGATTGTTTGTTTATTTCTTTGAATTGAATAGGCTCCGAAACTACTGGATTGATTTGAAAAATTCTTACACCATAAGTTTCCTAAATTTTTCGTGTTGAACATAGGCTATAGAATATCTACAAAAATCTTAGGGTTCCGCATGAAAATTGATTTTTTTGTTAAATACCCGTACGAAGCCAGGGCTGACCGCTAGTGTGTTATAATTTCTGAAATCTTTCTCAGTCATCGATTTGCGCTTGAATAACGCTCTCTATGGCATAAACGTAACTCAAATATAGATCTATCTACTGACTAAGCTTTCAATACGGGTCTTATAAACGAAAGTTAGTATCACTCACACAATTCCGTTACAATTATCGGGCGCGTGGTTCCTGTCTTCTTTGTAACTTTCTATCTTGACTTCGAAGTCACGAAGCTTTTCCTTCGCGCCGTCTGCCATGTCATACGCCATCTGAAATAAATAAATAATAATATATAATTAAATAATAATAATACATTTTTGCACAGAACCATCTATTAGATTATTAAAATTGAAGTGTATAGAAAATCAACAACACCTTATTTCTTTCTTGAAATTACCTACTATAAATACATAGCTCTTTGAAGTGTAAACTTTGTATTGTCTAAGCTTCACTACATAGTATAAAACAAAGTCGCTTCCCGCTCTCCCGTCTGTTTGTCCTTATGTATGGTTAGATCTTTAAAACTATACAACGGAATTTGATGCGGGTTTTTTTAATAGATAGAGTGATTCAAGAGGATGGTTTTTGTGTAGCATTGGACCCGTGCGGCCGGGCTCTAGTATTTTATAAACTTAAAGATTTAAACTAATTAAAATCGAAAATATACTTTATTTTATTTAGTCTGGTAAACAGAGTTTGATAGTAATTAACACCTTACATTAAAATGGAATAAAATATTATGAGCGACATACATAAACACGTGTAGTATGTATAAAACGTAAAAGCAATATTCGATTCTGTTACTAGCTCTGCTTAGCTTGTGGCTAGATGATGCTGTGTGCATTGTCCGGCATTATTTATTTTATTTTTATTTACTACCTTGATAGGTAGGTTCCCAGCTACGAAGCTCCAACCGAGTACAGAAGTGATGCTGCCTCGCTCCGTCAGCTCAATGCTGTGGAGTTTCACGACTGGCTTTATGTCCACTGTGACGCGCCCGCCGCCCTTCGGGAAGTATCTGATACAAGATGAGAAAGCGATGATAAAGATGCCCCAGCACCCTCTGGCCACGTGGTCCTACTGCCAAGGCTATTCTGATCGGATCGGAATCAGGAGTCAAAGAAACGTAAAAAAATTCAAGTTTTATTGTATTGACGACCTCTGTGGCGCGGTGGGCCAAATTCCACCAGCGACGCAGAAGGTTGCAGGTTCGATTCCTCGCCTCGAGACAAAAATATTTGTACGATCTGCAGTTCAGGGTATTCTGGTCGTTTTCTTATTATAATAAAAAATATCGATGTGTTATAATATTGTATTATGTACGTACATCAGTCGTCTAGTATCCATAACACAGTTAGCCTTACTAATTGTTACAACACGCTAAAAAAAGTTTTCTTTAAAACAAGGTTTTTGGGTGTGGTCAAAAGTTGCTTGGTGACAACATTCGGTCGCGCTACTACAGCAGTGCGTCTAGGAGGCTTCGTGAAGAACACTGTGTTGTAAATTACATACTATAGAATAGTAACCATGTGGTGCCGGCATAGAATTTCACCACCCCAACTTATCCCATGGGTGTCGTAAGAGGCGATTCGGCGAGGCGCATTCGACTCGAATAAAAACGACTAAAGTATACACCGGGGGGTGAGCAGCAGCGCCCTCTGCAGAATAACTACACCGAACCGCAATCCCCAACTCGCATGCCCAGCGTGGGGATTATGTGCAATTACCCTAAAATGATGAATAATGCCATCTATGGCGTTCATTAGGGGAAGTCTATCTCCAGCAGTGATATTGGCTGGAAATGTGATAGACTATTAAGTATACTATATTACTACATACCCTCTCCTATGTACGGTGAGACTGAACTCCGCCCGGAACTTCCTCAGCACGTAGGCGAACACTTCCGTGAGGTAGTCTATCTGCGGCGCCATGTCCGCGTTAGTGCCTCCACGGAGCTCCAGCGAGACGCCCGCGCCGTGGGCTAGCAGCGCGCAAGGAAGCGCCACTTGCAACAACAGGGTTATGGAGCTGGGGAATAAATAAAGCTATAAATAGCTTTAGACTTAAAAAACATCTTTTTTTTAAGAATATTTAGGTTCTATTCAATGGGCAGTAAGCAAGTGTAACAATTAAGGATACATGGATAAATAGATGTTTTTTACTTCTTCACACCAAATCTCCATAGATGTAGGTGTACCTTAGCCTTAAATCATCATCATCATCAGCCTATGTTAGTCCACTGTTGGACATAGGCCTCCCCTAATGAGCGCCATAGCGCCCTGTCTTCGGCTTGTCGCATCCAGCATCTGCCAGCAGTCTTTCGCAGATCGTCATCCCACCTGGCCGGAGGGCGTCCTACACTACGTTTACCGAGTCGCGGTCTCCACTCAAGAACACGTTTACCCCAGCGGTTATCGGTTCTTCGCGAAATATGGCCGGCCCACTGCCACTTCAGTTGGCTAATTCTCTGAGCTATGTCGATGACTTTAGTTCTCTGTCGGATGAATTGGTTACGAATCCTATCCTTCAGAGAAACTCCGAGCATAGCTCTTTCCATAGCGCGCTGAGCGACTTTGAACTGGTGGACCAACCCTATCGTGAGTGTCCACGTCTCAGCTCCGTAGGTCATGACTGGTAGGACGCACTGATTAAAAACTTTCGTTTTCAAACATTGCGGTATGGATGACGAGAAGACTCGACGTAATTTTCCGAACGCTGCCCAGCCTAGCTGGATCCTCCTCTTGGCTTCCTTCTCGAAATTGTTTTTACCCTTAAATCATCATACTACTTTTTATCCAATAAATCATTACCCATGGGGTATAACCTTTCCAAAGAAACAAAGTGCAAAGTCAGAACAGACAGAACCTAAGATGTATGGACAGAACTAACATGGTTATAGTTTGACCAATTCTAGACTATTAACTGAGCAACATCTATCCAGTGATTGTGCCTCTTTTCTAACATTTATGAAAGGTAAGTGAAACAACAATACAATAAAGCTATAAATTTTCACAGTTTTTGGCATCGACTTACCCTGCAGTTTTAGTGTCTGCTATGTACTGTCCACTCTGCAGCTTTCCAGGCCTGAACTCTATTTCCGTAGAACCAATGGCTGCTCCATTCAGTTTTGCATTGCACATTGCTGCTACTAATTCAATTCCTGCAGAAGAAATTATTTCTGCTTTTTAGTATTTAGAAATTATCTCTATAGAAAGTATATAAGTGTGATATGTCACCAGCACTCTGCCAACGCCCTAGGAACAATAAGTTTTACATTGCTTCCCTTACTGCATAGAAGTACAAGAATTTCTGATGATGATGATGATACCCTCCTAGCCCACATAGTGGTTCAGGATGTCCCTTATCCTCATGAAGGTCTTGGTTGCAGGAATGTTGAAATGCAATGAAATTGTCTTCACAGTCTGGCCTGTTCTGAGCTTTGTTCTCCAAATAGAGCTTGCCCTGCCTCTTGGTTATCTCTTACCTTGTCCTTTAGTTGTGGATTCATTTGCATAATAAAATAAGAGAATGAGCAATACAAACTGCCAGTTTTTACAATCAATGAGAATTTGATAAGGGAAGTGTTGCACCACTGCCAGTAGTATTTATACATTCAGTGCTTTTTTGAAGTGCTGTAAAATTTCTGAATTGAGATTTAAGGAATTGATATAAGTGAATTGAAAATAATTTGGTAACCCAGCTTAAGTTGAAAAATGGCAACCAAATGATAATGATATGATAGGTAAACAAGGCAAGGATATTAGGCATTCGTTTTGTTGTGCAACTTTCAAATATGAGCCGGTTTTATTCAAATATAAAAATATCTACAAAAATATAAATGAGCTACCTAACATGTTGAAATAGATACAACATAGGAGAACCTTTCAGGTGTTGAGCAGCAAGGCCCGGCTTGCTGCGGCCAGCTCTGATCTTTGTAACCTTCACAGGAATACCCAGAATAGCACTCATTGATATAGCATTCCTCAGAATTTGGCCACCCTAGAACAAGAAAAGTTATCAATGTACTTATGAATGAAGAAGTGGTAAAGATAAATAACTAATTCGTTACTCGTCTTTACCCCTTCCAGCAGACTGCCGTCTATTTCTAAAAGTTCAGACATCTCCGTATGTATGGTGAAAGTTATCGTAATTTCTGTAAATTTTCCGAAAACTATTTCTCCGCAATTTTGTAAACAAATAACAAACAAGCGAACTTGACATGACACACTGTCATAGATGGATGAATACTAATGTCAATGTCAATGTCAAAGAGAATAAACAACTACTGTCATATCTTATCCATGGAAATGGAACGGAATATGTCAGAAGTATCCTGTAATTCTCTTGTAATTCATATTGGAAATGGGAATTATTTGTTAATTGACCGACATCTTGACCGATAACCAACAAAATTGGTGAGGAAACATTTATTGCCAAAGATCAGCAGCCTACGTTCCGTTACTACACTAATAACAACAACAGGCCATGACTACTTTTAACTTGGTTGGGATGTCAATGACAATATTGTCAGTGTCTGTCTTTCTGTCAGTCGCATCGCAACTTCGCAAGGCAAATTCTAGGACACGGTCACAGAAAGTTCAAACTTTCGTTTTCCCAGATGTTCTTGTAAATCTTGATTTTACGACATGATCAAGTTCTGCAAAATTAAGTACAGTGTTGATACCTTAACATAAAATAGCGATGGAAGTGGCAGGGGGTGCGGAAGAGGGTTTCATCCGAGAATGGACACCCTGCTCGCATATTTTGAATCTTATTCCTCCCCGGATCCAGACTGGAATATTCTCCAGTGAATTATGTCTAACGTGCGTGGATGCGGTCAGCGAGTACATTGCCCTGGGCACGAATGTGGGTTTGGTGTATTGGTACGACAGGAAGAAGGGAAATATTCAAAGGTTGCGATGCGAGGTAAGTTCTTAAAACCTTTCCGGGAATCCCCAGGGGTCTGATCGCAATCATCATTTCCTACTATCCGACTGCCGGGTATGCTATACTTTGTTCATAACAACTTACTTCGCTTACACTAGAACTTGATACAAACTATGTACTCTCCAATAGGGAAGAAACTACCTTCTTTAACCCAGTTTTAAACCAATCTAAACCAGAGCTGGTCAGAACTGTCCTTTGTGGTTTCTAAAAAATATTTTTCATTTTCAAAGTAATAAATCTTAGGTTAACATAGATAGAAATAAAAGACTTCATAGGAAGAAGGTACAGCTACTACTATTTTAATTTACTTCATCAAAACTAAAAACCTCTCTCAAGGTTTTCAATAGATTTTCAATTGATTATAAGTACCTAATAAAACAAACCTAGTGATGGTGACCAATAAAATTAATATAATATAGTAGGTACTCAATTTAACAGGAAAACCCACTATTCTATATAATAATAGTGAATCTTTAAATTAATTTAATAAGAAACATAAAGAAAATATAAACTGCATGTGTCCATTTTAAAATTGAAAGAAGCCTTAGGCAGTAGTGTTATGCAACAAATAGTTTCTATAACCTTGAAAATTCTACTGCTACACTTGTATCAATAACTTCCAAGGCATTAAAACTTGAGTTTTAGATACCAACAAATTAAAGAATATTTATTGCTATGACAATTTTACTCATTTAATTATACTATTATAGGCCTATGTCCACCTGTGGTCTAATATGGACTGATGGTGATGATATACAATTATATCTACTCTCTACGGCCTCCATACAGCTTTATAAAATTTAACCAATATTATTATTTTATAGCTAATTTTGTTTGGTTTTGATTTGTGGTTCTTTAACAAGAAAGGTTCCTTTCTAGTATTTTTCTACTCACATATTTTTAGAACTAAAATAAAATACAAAATACAAAATATTTATTCAGAAACTTAAAATACATTATATAACAGTGTTTGAGAACCCCTTTTAAGTAAAGTATTTTACCTGTGTTAGGGGAAACTCGCTCTGCCGCAAACAATAGAATTTGGAACGTACATTAAGTTCGGCTAGCTGTTATATTATTATAAAAGGCTACTTAAAATATAGAGCTTATTATTTACAAAAACAAAGTAAATTTTTATTTATTTTTGCTATTTGGAAAGTGAGCGCGCATGTAATTCTGTAGGTGTGCGTGTATGTGTGTGTGTGTGTATATGTGTGTGTGTGTGTGTGTGTGTGTGTGTGTGTTGTATGTGACGATGTATATGTGAGTTTGTTAGTATATGTGAATCTGTAAAATATAAATATTAAATAATAAAGTTTGTAGAGATACATGAAAATCATAGGAGAGAAGATAGAGGAAAACCTAACATAACCTATCAAACAGTGCTTCCGTTTCGTCATAGCTTAAGTAGAGTAGCCATTTGGTTAGTTTTTTTTTCAGTTCATAGTTACTTAAGCCATGAATATTCAGTTTTTTGTTAATTAAGTTATATATGTGGGCGGATTGGGATGCATATTGTCGTGCGGCAAAATTAGATCTTACAGTTAAAGTCTTAATAATGTTTTTATTTCTTCGCTGTGTTGTTTCACTAGTTATGAATTTTATATGTTTATGGATTTTTAGGACTATGTTTAAGGTATATAATTTTCTAATCGTAAGCAATTCTGATTCCGTATAAAGTAGATAAGTTGGATATCTATATGGTCTAGAGTACATTACTTTGATAAGAGACCTTTGCGCTCTTTCTACTTCTATAAATTTACTCTTTATGGCTCCCCCCCAAACGGTTATACAGTAGCTTATGACTGATTCTGCTAAAGAAGTATAAATTTGGTTTAGTAAAGGTTTGGAAGCGGAATTTCTTAGACCCTTAAATATCCAAATAAGTTTCCTTACTCTACCCGCCAGTAGTTCTATTTGTGCATGCCATGACAATCGCTGATCAATCATTATGCCCAAGTACTTGGTTGTCTTAACTTTAATGATTTCAGGACAGGGGCATACCAGATCGTTACGATTGCAGGAGTGAATTTTTATACTGTAATCACTGGGGGGCTGTGTGTTATTATACTTTGAAAAAGTCATAAAGTTGGTTTTGGTAATATTAAGGGTGAGAGCATTGTTTTTGAGCCATTCAGATACCAATAAAAGTCCAGCTTCTGCCTTCTGTTTAACATCGTCCCATGATTTACCGGTGAAAACTATGGCAGTATCATCTGCATAAGAGAAGATTTTGGCATCTCTGAGTTCAAGGCTGCAGAGGTCGTCAATGTAGACGAGAAACAGGGTTGGTCCGAGTACGCTGCCTTGTGGAACACCATAGCAAATGTCCTCGTCTTCACTGACAACCCCACCAATCTTAACCCTTTGTTTTCGCTCTTGGAGGTAGTCAGACAACAAATCTAGGGGCTTACCACGAATACCCTTATTTTCTAGTTTATTAATAAGAACTGGAATAGATACGGTGTCGAACGCTTTCTTCAAATCTAGGAAAACTGCTAGGCATTTCTGTTTGCAATCTACTTGATCAACGATGTGATTGGTTAAAGCAGCGATAGCGTCTTCTGTTGAACGGCCATTCCTAAAACCGTATTGTGAGTTGGAGAGTAAATTAAATTTTTCAAAGTAGGAAAGTAATCTAATGTTAACAAGTTTCTCCAGTATTTTAGAAATTGAGGGAAGAACTGAAATTGGTCTATAATTATTAAGTTCATCTTTATTCCCATTTTTAAAAACCGGAGTTATTATAGCCTTTTTAAGTTGTCTTGGGAATACACCTTTATCAAAACAGAGATTTACTAAATGGCATAAAATTGGTGTAAGAATATCTTTAGCAAGCTTCAGAAAACTCGTAGGGATGTTGTCAAGGCCAGGCGCACTTTCAGATTTCAGATTCATTATGACTGTATTCATCTCAATTGGATCTGTTTCTAGTAAGACAAACGAAGAAACCTGTCTAAGTGTTACAAATGGAGAGATAATACTTAGCGACTGGTTAGCCCTGCAGTTAGCAATAGCTTGAGCTAGATCTTTACCAATATTAACGAAAAACTTGTTTACAATATTAACTGACTCATTAGGCGATGGTTTTATATCAAGGAGTTGGATATTAGGTGTTTTTGTAGGTTTGTAATGAGTAATAGCGTTTATGGTTTTCCAAAGATTTTTACTATTTTTAGCATTTTTATATAGTTGATCTCTTTCATATTTCCGTTTTAATTTTTTAATTAAATTGTTGCAGAAATTTCTATACCTCCGATATGTTATACTAAGTATTTTGTCGTTTGGATTATTTCGTAGTTTTTTTTGCATACTATTTCTATTTTTGATACAGCGTAAAATGCCCAGGGTGATCCAAGGTTTAATGAGTTGTTTGCTTGTAGTCACCTGTTGTTCCATGTCGGAATGGCATTTTTTGAGGTCCTTAATTTCCTTTTTCAGGTCACTAATATCTGATGATATTGCAGTTAATTTTTTGTCCTGTTTTTCTTGGAAAGTAGTAAAAAGGTTTGTTATATGCTCTGTGAGTTCATGTTTAAATGTTGTCAATTTAAACGTTAGTGTCGCATCTAAGTCTAATTCAGGGCTACGTATTTTCTTCAAACGCCGGCGGGTCACTTTGCACGAGTCCGATTCTTGGTCAGTTTCAGGCCGACTTGCGGCGGACTGCTGTTTTCCCTCTCTATCGGTGGACGGCGGGGAGCGTTGCATGTTGATATGAAAATTTCAAGCAGATCAGCAGAAGAAATATTCTATTCACGAAGCAAATTTTTGGGTTTGCTAATTAATTTAGTGTAGGCACTTGTAGTGTGGCGAAGCGTAGCAAAGTATTCCCAAATTTCGACGTGCTCGGTAACTACTCGTTGGTGGAGTGGTAAGTACCTCGGCTGCAGCGCCAGCGGTCCCCAGTTCGAATCCGCTTCCGCGGCTGTCACTTTTTGTGTTTCTTGTAAGTTTATGTGACTTACATTGAAGGGCTCAGCGCGAACAGCGGAGACTCCAGGGTCCACAGGGCGAAGTCCGGGGCACAGCACAACTTATTTAAATTTAAATTTAAAAATTCACTGACACAGACGACACGTCCACTTCGTACTAGAGCCGCGAGGCAAGAGGAACTGTATTTAATTATCTTATGACTCCATTGTATTGTGCCATGCATTAGTCTTTAGTATTGAGAATTTTGATGTATGTCTTTAAATTGGACAATAAATGATTCAACTGCGCCCAACAATATTTTAAGTATATCCACATCATGTCAAGATATGCCATACATGAAGCATTGTACATGTTTATTTCAATAAAGTCCATTACAATGACTTATATTACGGCATACAGAAAATCAACAAATTTTTTATGCCTAATTATTAATTAAATTACAAAATTATTTTCAATGAAATTAATTTTACCACTAGAAGCTTACCCTTTAGTGGTAAAATTATCTTGCTATCTCAATATGGAAGATAAATATAGATCATATACATGGCAGTAAACAAAAAAATGCTGGTCCACAGTAAGCTGGTAACACTCACTGCTGTGTGGACCCATCAGTGAGTTACTGGCTGATTAGATAGAATTAATTAGGGTCTTGACGACTGTTAAGTACACATTTGACTATTATTCCTCTTATACCACTCTAAAACCAGTATTATGTATTTTATTATTTACAAATTTTACAACATCTGTTAGTGCTTCACATGATAAGAGCTGATAAGGCTTGTAAACAGATATGTTTGTATACCTACATACTGTAACTAAGTCTTTCCGCTAACGACAGAGGGGGTGGGGGAACAGACATTCCGTTCTTCAAGTCTTACGAAAATAAAATGCACACTCCGCCGTTCGTTCAAGAGTTGCCTGCTTCTGCTTACTGAGCCATCGTCTACTGCACGCATTTCGGCGATGCATAAGCGGATTTCGTAATTGTATCTCGATAATTCTACTATCTTGACTTACAAAATACTTACCTAACCTAACCAAAGACTCATGACTGGACAGACTTAAAACGCCTTGTTGATCTTTCTCATAGTAAAGCTGTATCGAAGAAGAGGCGAAATTGTCTAAAGGAGCGCTTTACTAATGAAAAAAGAGCGAGCCTATTTGGATTTCGTTATTATTATTATTTAGCTTGATATTTAGCTTTTGTAAGCTGAGTGGTAATCCCGAATTGGTATCTTCTTACGGAAGTGCTGGGCTTGGGGCGCGGAAGACGAATCAGAATCTTCATTATTTTACTGTTTACGATTACCACGGGTCTAAAAATATAATAGCCTCGATCCCTTACCAAACTGACACCGAACTAAGACACATAATATAATACTAGTACCTAAAGCAACCTAACATTTTGGTGATATAAACATATAAAAAATACTTGAATTATGTTTCCAGGCCGCGAATTCTCCCATCACGTTCGTGAAGATAGTAAGCACGGTGGACTACATGGTGGGGGCTGGCAACGCGGCCGGCCAGGTCACCGTGTTCCAGATCCCGAAGGAACATCCCGACAATATCCCGGACAACTTCAAGCCGAAAGTCGAGCCCAAAGTCGAGAGGTAGAGTGCCTTTATAACTCAGGGTCAAAAACACCGAAATATACGTCGGTAGGTATTAGTATTGTCGAGTGATCGCCGCCGCCGGTTGCTTTCGATGTATTATGAATGGCCGTATAGGAATGGCCGTGTCTGTTGACATGATCATCTATTTGACTCCTGCGTAAGGAGAGGTTAACGATACCAGTGTCGTATATTTTTTTCTAACAATATTTACTTTATTTGAGGCCATTTAGCTTGCGGAACAAATAACCGCTGAACAGGAAAGGTTATCGAAGGGCGGCCGCGGTGAAATGAGAAACGGAGTGTGGGAAGACATTGTAGCAGTCTGGCTGCTTACGATCGCTATTCAAGGCCTCGTTTAAGGGAGGCCTAATGTTTTACCGTGGATGCATATTTATTTATACGGCGAGAAAATTCGTTACGAATAAATGGTCTGGGGGGACCAGAATTATGTTAAGCTCGATGCCTTGATAGGGAAATAATACCCAATAAAGCCTCTCCGACGACCCTCCCTTCATTTTTTACTGAATCACTGGAACATTAGCTAGCGCAGTCCGACTGGCGTCCCCTCTTCCACACATATACCTACATGGCCGGCTCACCATTGCCCACTCGCCGACGACGAGCCCACCATTCCACACCCTCGCCAAGCCCATTCAGTGGATGTATACATACCTATCATCAGCCGGGCTGGTGATGATGATGATCATTTTATCATGATGGAAGTGTAACTTTAACAAAGCCGTCAACCCGTCTCGTTTTCCAAAAGGTCACACGGCTGCATTAGAAACTCGACCACAGCCTTAATTCTAGTGTTACAATGTGGTTTCGCTTGCAGGTACACAATAGGTGACCTTCATAGAAGCAAGATCACAGCAATCGAGTGGTCCAAAAACGGAATGCGGCTGTTTTCCGGAGATAAAAACGGAGTTATCATCATGACTGAGATAGACTTTTATATGGTAAGTTTCTGTCCAAATTTTCATAATAATCTGTATGCTAATAAAATGTAATGTTAAAAAAATGGGAGAGATTTATAAATAACATGGTAACTTTCTAAATCGAACTGAACCATATCTCGATGAGAAAAATAGAGGAACTACTTAGTTATTTTTTTTTTATTAAGTTAATTTTTAACAAAATTATACAAATAGAGCATAGTTTACAGTATTTTTATTGCACCTCTTATATTATACAGGATGGCACATTAAGAACGGTCCCATATTCAATGGGAAGATTTTTTCTGAGGAACTATTTTAGTAAAAATCGATGACATAGTTCCTGTTTTTCTTGTTACCTACTACAAGAAAACAGGATTAATACATTTAAAAAATAAATTTAATCTGCTCAAAAATCAAACTCGGACTTTTTGAAAAAGCAATTTCTACGAGTATTCATGGTGCTCCTACAAACTACTCCTTCAAAGCCGATTGACAGATAGAAATAAAAATGTTTATTATGTAGGTAACAGAATTTAAATGAAACCTACATAGAAAACGCAATAGTTTGCCAAATTCACAAACCAGTCATTGTCCCAGCATGAACTTTTGTAGTAATGCTGGCCTTGTTTTAAAGTATTCCCTGCTATCTCTAGTTAAGGTATTGAGATAACTGTACAGGGTCTTATTCATCATGAATTGTAAACAATGCTTGCATTATCTTCAGGGTAATGCCCCCGTACTGTTTGGATGCAGGTTAATGAAACAATAACCCAGTTTAAAAGTAATTACTGATACAATGTTTTACAATAGGTCATGCAGATGATTGACCTGGTTAAAATAATTGTGCTGTCCACTGAGATAAATTAATAATGCTGGATAATTCACCTTTATCTAGCCCCAAGCTAAGCAGAGCTTGTGTTATGCGTACCAGATAACTGATATATAATAATGACGACCTCTGTGGTGCGGTGGGCGAAGGTCCGCCTGCGCAGGAGGTTGCGGGTTCGATCCCGTCTCGGGACAAATATTTGTACGCTCTGCAGGTATTTGTTCATGGTGTTCTGGTCGTTTTCTATGTATAATAAAAATATCAATATTATGTTATACTATTATATTATGTCTATTAGACATCTAGTACCCATAACATAAGCTCTGCTTAGACTGCTTAGCTTGGGGCTAGATGATGCTGTGTGAATTGATAAATCAGTTTCTATGTATAGTTATAGTTTTCTTAGTCCGGCATTATTTGTTTAATAATATAAAGTAGCGTACGATGATCCGTCCCTAAATAATGTTTTGAAACTTACGCGATCTGAACACATAATGATTAGTAATTAACGGGTATTTATCGCGTTTCTTCTTCTTCCTTTCTTCTTCTTCTTCCTTTCTCGACGTTTCAACTGGTTTGCACTCTGTCGTGCTCACGAGATGACTGGTCATCAAACGTCGAGAAAGGAAGAAGAAGTAACGCGATAAATACCCGTTAATTACTAATCATTACGTCCCTAAATATATATATATATTCCAGCACCTGTGCAAATCGATGGAGATAGTGAACGAGCAGCATGAGATAGTGCAGATGAGCTACCACCAGAACAGTCTGCTGGTGTCGAGCGTGTACCGCAGC
This sequence comes from Eupithecia pulchellata, assembly GCA_963931895.1. Taxonomy (NCBI): domain Eukaryota; kingdom Metazoa; phylum Arthropoda; class Insecta; order Lepidoptera; family Geometridae; genus Eupithecia; species Eupithecia pulchellata. The sequence goes on from OZ007538.1 coordinate 10,697,388, forward strand.
ATCCTGTGCGCGCACGCAGCCGGCCGATGGGCCGTGCGCCAGATCGGACGCAGGGAGCGGAAGACGTGAGGACACATCTATCTCTCTTAATAATAAATATTAATATAATAATATAAAGTAGAGTGAATAGGTGTCTTCTAGACTCTAGACCTGCGTGATCCACCGTCGGCCACATCTTCACTTTCCATCAGGTGAGATCGTTGTCAAACGGAGGTCTATCAGTTATAAAAAAAAAAAACCGATAAGTAAATATTCTTTAAATATGTCAACAAATCGTGAAAGTTTAAAAAGTTTTATCTCTCTTAAATAAATTATGCTGGTCAAAGCATATAGCAACATATAGCTCCGAAATAAGGGTTCGCGTTACGGGCTTATGGGTGACTAGAGGTCCGCCCCGGCTTCGCGCGGGTATTAAACAATAATTTCAAAAATGATACACACGAACACGTTGGGTTTCACAGTTTTCATGCGGATCCCTAACTTTTTTAGCCTAATAAAAAAGAAGTTGAATACGCTTACGGTTTAATTATTGAATTTTTCATGTGGTTCCCTAACTTTTTTGAAAATATTATATAGCCTATGTTCATCAGGGATGGAATGGGGAGGAATTTAGGATTCTATAGGTGCAAGAATTTTTCAAATTGGTCCAGTAGTTTTGGAGCATATTCAATCCAAACAATCTTTATGATTTATGTACCTATAGAAAAGATAGCTTACTAACAATTTATATTAATTATAATGCTAAAATAATACAAACGATTTCCCACTGACCTGCCAGGACATGAGTGAGTTATGTCATTTTCTATACAAACAGTCATGTCATTAATGTTTTTACGCGATCTGAACACATAATGATTAGTAATTAATGGGTATTATATATATATATATAGAAGAAAGGAAGAAGAAACGCGATAAATACCCGTTAATTACTAATCATTACACAGGTCATTATCACAGCACACTTTGCGTTGGGTCATTTTCTAGCGCAAGGAATGCTTCCATGTTTTATCCGTTCACTGTGTAATGAAATGTTGTGTATTTGCAGTCTATGCGCGGTGGGCGCGGTGTGGCAGTACTCGTACGCGCGCGGCGGAGCCCCGCAGGCGTACTGCGCGCGGCCGGGGCTGCGGCTGTGGCGCGCGGACGCCGAGGGGCAGGTGCTTCAGACACTGCTGTTTAAGGTACGTCTCCCGGGCGGTAGGTCCCCCAGACTATCTATACTAATATTATATAGAGGAAAGATTTGATTGTTTGTTTGTTTGTTTGAATTGAATAGGCTCCGAAACTACTGGACCGATTTATTCACTAGAACCATATATTTTCCGTGATGAACATAGGCTTAGAATATTTTCAAAAAAAAGTTAGGATTCCTCATAAAAATGGATTTTTTGTTAAATACCCGTGCGAAGCCGGGGCGAACCGCTAGTTTTCAATATTTATGGTACTTTCCCTTCATGTCGCATAGTCTTGGGGCAGGGTGCCCTAAGACTGACGTGTATGTGCATTCATTGACATCCCCGCATAGTGTGTGCATTTACAACTATAACGATTGACCTGTAAGATCCCACTGTTGGGCAAAAGCCTCTCTATCCCCCTTTTCTGTTCTCTTTACACCACGATTCTGAGCATTAATTGTCTAAATTTAATATTTAAATAATAATTAAATAATAAATCATTTATTTCAGGCAACAAAAGAACAGTTGACGACCTATGTGGCGCGGTGGGCGAAGGTCCACCTGTGATGCAGGAGTTTGCGGGTTCGATTCCCGCCTCGGGACAAACTTTTGTACGATCTGCAGATTTGTTCAGGATGACCTGGTCGTTTTCTATGTATAATAAAAAATATCTATGTCATCTATTGTATTATGTATATTAGTCATCAAGTGCGCATAACACAAGCTCTCCTTAGCTGGGGGATAGTTGATGCTGTGTGGATTGTCCAACATTATTTTATTTTTTATAGTTATGGACGGTAAAAAACTTATATATATTGTCCTCAGGACGCCATCACCAACCCCCTAACAGTAGCGGAACTCCTGAACCCATCAGCGACGCGGCACTCCCCCACCACCAAGGAGTTCACCCTGGGACCTCTGCACGTGTTCCGGGAGCAGTTCCTTGTGGCGCACGACGACAGGGTGCTGTTCCTGCTCGACCCAGCCAGCCAGCAGTGTGTGGCCGCCACTGACCAACTCAGGAGGTAACTTGAACTCTATCATCTACTACGTAAGGTTCACAATACAATGGCAGAAGTATACGTGGTTTTGGTGGCTTGATTTATGATGCTGTTGTTTCTACTGGAGCAGGCCCGCCAGCAGTGTATGGCGGCTACTGCACAGCTCAGGAGGTAACTTGAACTCTATCATCTTCTTAATTAGACTTAAAATACAATGGCAGAGGTATACGTGGTTTTGGTGGCTTATGATTTATGATGCTAGAGAATTGTTTATACTGGAGCAAGCCAGCCAAAGCAGTGTATGGCCGCCACTGACCAACTCAGGAGGTAACTTGAACTCTATCATCTTCTTAATTAGACTTAAATTACAATGGCAAAAGTATACGTGGTTTTGGTGGCTTAGGATTTATGATGCTGTTGTTTCTACTGGAGCAGGCCAGCCAGCAGTGTGTGGCCGCTACTGACCAGCTCAGGAGGTAATGTGAACTCTACGACCTTCCTCGTAAGATTAACAATACAATGGCAGCAGTATACGTCTTAGTAGCGTGATTTATGATGCTAGAGAGTTGTTTCTACTGGAGCAGGCCAGCCAACATATCTATAGTTCCATACACAACAGTGTTTGTAACAATGGACTTTACACTAAATAACGTAAAATTGAGGTTCCTTTAGCAAAACAAGTTTCAAGAACAGGCTTTTAGACTAAAACATAAAGGGTCTCTATGATTCTTCGTGATTTAGCCTGACGCATTCTTTTAAAACAAGCTAGATCTCGAAACGTCAAAGAGAGGAATGAAAAATACAATACTTGCATTCGTCTGTTGATACATTAATTAGTTGTTATATTTTACCGTTTGGACCCCGTTCTGCAGTCTTATTGTCTAACTTGAAATCTATTACCAGTGAAATTCAATCCGATTACCAGTCATAGACACACGGAATTTTGTCGGTATTGTCTAAATAATTCAACTGGTCGAACGAATGATTCATTTGAATCCAATTCTCAAGTTTCAAAATCATCCTAAATACGACGTTCCATTCATTCGATGGCTTTGAATTACGTTGGTAATGGTGTTGCATGTGTCAGATATTTATACAATACGAAAGTGACACATGAAGTCCAGGCTAGGTTTGAAATGTCAAAATGAAGCCGATAACGATTACCGGTTGAGTTAGACAATAGAGCCGTTGTACCTAAAAGCCTGTATCTTTCCCAGAATCCTGTCGGTGAGCGTGAATCGAGACGAGATTTTCGTCCTCGAGGGTCCGCGCTCGCTCGTCCGATTGGCGCACACGCCTGAGCCCGCCGCCCGCGCCGCCCTGTCGGCAGGTTTGTTCAACAAGAAATAGTCTATTACATAGAAAGGAGTTTTCGTTAAAAAAAAATCGACCAAAAAGGTGCTTGTAGTTTGAAATTATATGGTATGGACCCTACATAAGCACGAAACACTAACTTTATTCTTCCACGAAAACTCTCTGAATGCAAAGAAAAAGGTATTTCCTTTCATTTTTTTTTACTTCTGCTAAAATATTGATAGGTGGGAAAAACATTGAAAAAATAAAGATAGATCGATACCATCTTTTCCGTTGTACAAACATCTGTACAAGATTTTTAGGAGGTATTTCTGTTTTTTGCGAAATAGATAAATACTTTCTATATTCAGTTGGCCTGTGGGAATTGTTTTGATAATGCTAGATCTCTGGACTAGGTTGTACCTATGTTTTGACTAATGCATGTACTTATTTATAGATGTTTTTGACTTTTGATCTATTGACTTTTACAATTTCATTATATTTTGTGAAATTATCTGTACTTATTCCAGTATTTAGAGCTTGAAATGTATACAGGGTGTGAATTATTAGTAAGCTTTTTATTATTTTTTTTTTTGGGTTAGTTCTTAATACGGTTCATTATATTTCCAATTAGTATTGAAATCCATTGCCTGATTACTTTTTCAAATAACCCCCAAGATATTTGTGATTAGGGTAAATGATGCTAGTGATAATGAGTATTTTCTAATACTCATTATCACTTACTAATTAAATTGAGTACAAAAAAAATTGTTAAGTTAGCCACGTTTAAGTAAACCTTTTATTGGTTGTTGACTTAATTTCAGTAGTTTAGTAGTAATATTCAGAAGTTGTGCCTTGTTGTGCTATCCGTCCTTTCGCACAAATATTTTGTAGACTATCTGTACCTTAAAAGACCATAAAGTATTTGACCATGATTTGGTATAGTATTTTCCAGTTGTAAATTACAAAGACAATGGAACTTTGTTATTAAAATTGTAAGTCGAGGGTAAAATATAGTGCTTGAATAATGTATTTAAGTACTTTAAGAGTTGTCATATTAAATAATAAATATTCTTTAATAATGTCAACAAATCGTGAAAGATTGAAATCTTTAAGGAATAATTATCGGGTATTTATCGCGTTTTTATTTCCAGGGGAAAATAAAAACAAAAGGTACGCGATAAATACCCGATAATTATTCTTTAATATGTCAACAAATCGTGAAAGTTTAAAAAGTTTTAAATCTTTAAGGGTTGTGTTCTTCTTGTTCTTCTGGAAGATATGAATTGTTCGCTAATATCAGCAGCTCTTTTTATGAAAACTTCTGTAAAAGGTAAATTTAAATATCAGGTACAATTCATTTCTCTTTCAGAAGAACTTCTTAGGTTTAGATTGTTTGGTAAGGTAGAATGTAACTTTACATTATGGTGCTTAAGACAGATGTCTTTAAACAAATTGTGCCTTATTTTAAGCCAAAATAATGCCATATTTATAATAAAGAAGTAGTTTAGATTACTAACATTAAAATATGTAAATTTTAACATAGTAGGGAAAGGTATTTTACATAACCAAATGAACGAACATGTTGTAACGCACAAAGATTGTGATGTAATAATAATAAATAATCGAAATCTTATTAGATTTTTATCTAGAGTACGTTTAGTGCGTAACTGACTTCTATAACGGGATATAGAGTGACGTCATCATCGGGCTCAGTTCAAATCAGATATGAGCGGGACATTATACAAGATGACGTCATTCTCATGCCCATTTTTTTGGTCCACAAAACGATTCGCAGTTTGACGAATTCATTATATTATTCATTTCCAACATATACTAGGTTTGTAGTTAACCCGCTAAAATTTATAATTAAATCATTATTCTTTTTGTATAATTGTAGTTGATTCGATTTTTGCGAAAAGATAACAACACTAATAATATTCACGTCCCTTCTTTACGATCTCAATAAATGAGACGGAAACATTTTTAGCGCTGTCTGTTATTATAATTTTCGCAATAATCAAACATTTTTTGTTTGTTATTAATTTTCATGTAAGTTTTATAATTTAGCTTTATTTTTAAGGACTATTGTCAAGAATATCTTACTGATACCAAACTCGGACCAATGTAGTTTAGTTGTGATAGTTATTTTTAGTGCTTGATTGACATTCCCTAAAATTTCGCCTCGTTTTCTAAACTCAAAACTATTTATGCCATTTATAAGTCCCAATGTTGATAAGTTTGAAGCATTTAGTTTTAAGTTGCGAGGTATTTTCTGAAAATCGGGGATTAGCTGGCCAAATCCAAAACCAATTGGATGGTCCAATCCAAAACCATGAGAGTTGGAGAAATGACCTGAATGGAGTCACCAACTTCCATTCAGGTCTTTTCTCGATTTATAAGAAAACAAAAAATCTTATTATTTTCTGTGGATTTGGCCTTCCATTCCCATATGAAAAAAACAGCCTGTATTTTGACTCTAACGCAGGACACATCGCCTCATTTTCATGTGAAATATTCAAAATAATTACTTCTAGAAGAGATCTTCAACAATCTGGTTAAAAACAAAGATAATTTTATTTTCATCATTATATGGACATAAAGTAGCTTGTGCGGTATAGTTGGTTTGCCTTTAGGGTTCCGTACCCGAAGGGTGAAACGGCACCCTAATAATAAGAATAAGTCTCCGCTGTCTGTCCGACTGGCAGCAGGCTATATCTCAAGAACCGTAAGAGGTAGATTGAAATTTTCACAACATGTGTATTTCTCCTGCCGATATATCAACAAATAGTAAAAATAAAATCAAAGTGCTTTATTTCCTTTAGACCTTACATGACTCTTGGACACAAAAATAAAAATACAACTAGTAAAAAATCCCACGTCGCTATCAAGTTAAGTACCAATCACGGAAGCTAAGCAAAGTTGGGCGTAGTCCGTACTTGAATAAGTGACCGCGTCGTTATTTATGTGTTTATAATTATTTCGACCCGTTCGGTTTCATAATTATGGGAAATAGTTTTGTTCGATGGTACGGAACCCTTCGTGTGCGAAATTCGGACTTGGCTGGTTCTATTGTATTTATTATGCGATTTACATTTTAGTAGCTAGATGTAGTATCATATCAACGAATTTTTGTTTTTAATACACTTGCTTTCCAACTATAAACCATTTCTACAATTAGCGCAATCTGCAAGTATGTATGTATAAATTACTGTATTGGATATACCTGTTTGTTTTGCAAGAAAGTGTATTTTAGATCTCAAGGTTATTTATACCATATCTTTATCAATCGATAATTATTGGTTCAATGATTCAAAAAGCTATAATTTTGTAATTCCACTGTCCCAAAGTTTTTAAATAATATCAATTCAGATCCTTCGTATGTGTCTCATCCTATAGTTGGATTTATTTAATTCATCTCATTATATATTTAAGATTAATTATAATTTTGAGCCTTTTAACATATTTTGAACCACAGATAACGATTGTTGTTTCACTTTATGTCATAGCACGGCCATTGTTACTTATATATGAATATACGTTTTTCATTATTTTTGCATTTTTATTTATTTACCGTCTCCTTTTGTTTCGCTTCGTATATTTGTGTATTTGAGTAATGGCTACACTATGCATAAAGGCACAAATAAAATTAAAGAGCATATTCAAACAAAATTTTTATTGCTCAACTGAATTCTGGAAACATTAGTGTCACATGTCGCCTTAACTAAGTTAGTGATGTTAAATTATTTAAGTTACGGCGACATCTGCATTTATACTAATAACAGAATAGCACTGGAGCTTAAAACTTAAATCGCTTTTTTGCTATGTTGGTAGATAAGTGTATTAGATTGCTGTAGTGCTTTTGGTGAAATATTTATGAATGCAGTAAGTAATTTCCATTCTCAACATTGTAAAGTTGTGTAACATGTGTTTCCACAATCTAATAACAAAAATATTCCTAACTGAAAGCTAATAAAATGAATGTTCCTAGCCAGTTAAACGTCCAGCGCTCGCTGCGGTTGGGGGGGCGGTATATGTCAAAAGCCGCTAGATCTCGGAGTTCTCCTAGGGTTGAAATTCTATATTTTGTGTTAAAGAAAGTGAAGCTGAGCCCAACAGAATTCTATTCAAATACGTTACTAGTATCATTTCCAAGCACTAGAGCCAACTTATTATTTGATTGATTATTTTTGATGCCTTACAGTAATTTCTGTGTATTCTAACGATAAGATAGAGCGGTTGTCTCTAACACTATTGATATACGTAAAGGAGAACCAAAACCATGCGATTAACTGTTATACAGGGTGGAATTTTGTAATGCCACCTGGAGGGAAAGTACTCTTAATATTGTAGATAGAAAATTGTACTCAAAGAAAACATTCCTTTAATTTTGAAAAAAAAGAAAACTGCATTCAATGATTTTCGAAAATTCGCTTGCCACACCCGGGAATCGAACCGACTAAAATCTGTAAAAATTACACCCTGTACTTTTATTGCATAGATCGTTAGGGCCAATAATAAGGATGAAATCTCTCTAACAAACTTAATAAATTAAATGAAAGGAAAACCATGAAATCTTAAATTATAAATTGAATGGGTCAAGTTAAGCACTTTAACTTGAAGATCCATCTGTTTACTTGTGTCAGTAATTTATAATTATCATTGACGTCATTTATCCATTAAAAATGACGAATTAATATTTAGATAAGACGATTGAAATTTGCACGTGTTTGTACCTAATGCAGACTCCTTTTTTAGATGCAACATAACCACAGTGTACATTAACTGCGTGTATGAGGTAGTTTAAATATGGAATGTTACATTTGAAAATAGATTGTCATTTGTTATTCACATTTGATTGTTTTTACAAATTATTTCATATTTGTCTTACGGTAAAAATGGCTTATCAAGAACAATTTGATTTAGTTGAAGCTTATTTTGTAAATAACAAAGATGTGAATCTAGCTCTGCGGTGGTACGGACAGAAATATCGAGATCGACAGGCACCAACTCGGTTCGTATTGAAAAGGATGGTAGAAAATTTAAGGAATACTGGTAGTTTCAAAAAGCGAAGGCAAACTCTTCAGGAGAACAATTTCGATTTTGATCTTAGTGTTTTAACATACTTTGAATCATTTCCGAAGGCTTCAAGCAGAGATGCTGCCGAAGTAATGGAATAACCCACACTCGCGTACTTAAAGTGCTGAAAAAGTATAAGTATAAATGCTATCGTGATGGTCGGTTGGTCCAATAATTGCATCCTGAGGATTGTGAGAGACGATTACAATTTTGTCAAAAAATGTTGAGAGAAATTGACCGTAACCCTAATTATTTGAGTAACATTGTATGGTCTGTCGAAACCAACTTCAGCAATAACGGCATGTACAATCGCCGCAATAACCACTATTGGTCTCGAGTGAATCCTGTTCGTGTCCATGAAACTAACAGTCAAGTAAGGTTTTCTTTCAACGTTTGGTGCGGAATTATGAGAAATATGGTTGTGTTAGTCCACGTGTACGAAGGTCATTTAAACACTGTCAAGTATCTTGAAATACTGGATCTCTTAAGAAATGAGTTAAATGGTTTCCCCGAGGCAGAGCGAAACCAAATAATTCTACAGCAAGATGGTGCTCCAGCCCATAACAGCAGAATCACTACTGCCTACATGAATAACCATTTTAATACCTGGATTGGTACCAACGGCACAATCAGATGGCCTGCGAGATCACCAGATCTCACCCCTTTAGATTTTTTTTTGTGGGGATATGTAAAAAATCTAATTTACATGAAATCTTATGCGAATGTAAACGAGTTGAGAGTTGAAGTTCAGAATACGATTTATAATATTCACCACAACACCTTATTAAAAGTTACTAGAAATGAATTCGTTAGAAGAATAAATTTGTGTATCCAAGAAAATGGAGCCCATTTCGAGCAAGTAATTAGTTAGTTGACTTTTTATTGTAAATAATTAAAATAATTTAAGATTTCATGGTTTTCCTTTCATTTAATTTATTAAGTTTGTTAGAAAGATTTCATCCTTATTATTGACCCTAACGATCTATGCAATAAAAGTACAGGGTGTAATTTTTACAGATTTTAGTCGGTTCGATTCCCGGGTGTGGCAAGTGAATTTTCGAAAATCTTTGAATGCAGTTTTCTTTCTTTTCAAAATTAAAGGAATGTTTTCTTTGAGTACAATTTTCTAACTACAGTATTAAAAGTACTTTCCCTCCAGGTGGCATTACAAAATTCCACCCTGTATATGTAACAGAAATAAACATTTTCATAATAATTTCCCCTATAGACGACCCTCTGAACCTGATGACGAAGTCGCTAACCACGCTCCAGAACGCAGTGAACTCGACCACGTCTCTCCTCGACCAGACCGTGCCTTACATATCCAGCGTGCTGGAGCAGCCCATAGCCATGTTCACCAGGAACGAGCTGGTCGACTCGCAGCCCGCGGTGCCAGGTTTGTACGCACGTGACCATATGTGGCCCCGCCGTAAAAATAACTCCAAATATGATCGATGTTGTAGAAGTCAAAGAAAAACTTACCAAAAAATAAAAGTTAAATAACCAAATTAAAACTAGTGTTTACAATTGAGCTAACTGACTTTTGCAAACAATCAACAGATACCTCAACTGATCCATATCAATACCAGTGGGGAGCATCGTTTTCTATGTTATGATAAAAAAGTATCTATGTGATAATCAGTCATCTAGTATCCATAACACAAGCTCTACTTAAATTGGAACTAGATGATGCTGTGTGGTTTGTCCGGATTTTTTTATTTTATTTATCTTTGCTTTGCAGCTTGTGTTATGGGTACTAGCTACATGACTGATAATATAATACAATATTATTATAATAAAGATGCTTTTAATTATACATGAAAAACGACCAGAACATCCTGAAAAATTTAAATCCTGAACAATTTGTCCCGAGGCCGGAATCGAACCCGTAACATCATGCGTCGCAGGCGGACCTTCGGCCACCACGCCGCAGAGGTCGTCAAAGATCTTGATATTCCTAATGATAAAAATAAAAAGAACTAAAGATATATTTTTAGCCATGCTTTAAATATTTGGTGTTGCCATTCCGTTAAATGTTACGATATTTCAAAGTAAAGGAGTCTGGAGCGTTCGTATTGTTCTGATAAAAGTTTACGTCTCCGCAGGTGAGGAGTGCTTCGAGCTGCCTCCCATAAAGCACCTGCCAGTCAACCTCTCCGAGGACGTGCTCCAGTCCATCATCAACGAGTTCCAAGACACCAGGGACGCGGAGGAGACACGCCGCGCCAACTCTGAGGAACTGCAGGACAAGTTGAAGCTCTATAACAGTTATTTGAACAGGTGGGTCACAACTTCTGTTAAGCGACCCCTATGTAGGCCTCCAAAGAAGACCACTTCAGGCAAACAGGTTAATAACTTCTGTTGCTCAGGGATCCAAGTTTATCTTAGCCTCTGAGGACTACACATCCATCTCGATTCTGAGCTGTTCTAGCCAGCTATGGCCTTCGAGTTCCAACTTCGTCGATCGAGCGATATCTAATTCTAATTCTAAATTGGGGAACTGAGATCTGCACTGACATCTGTTTGGTGATTGACAGCTTGTATTCAACTTTCCTGTGAGTGTGGGATACTACAGTCGTTTTCCGTCTAGCCTCTGTGGCCGTGCAGTGATCCATTCCACGGTCTCTTCTTCTTGGAAGCAGAACAAAAGCTGTCGTTGTGCCAGTCTTGAGTCAGATGGTTTAGTTCGCAATGAACTGTAATGATACCCACCAATTGTTCTTAAGTCTTCGCAGCTCATCTCGAGCGATACCTTTAGCAGCCAGTGGTCATAAGCCCCGATAGTTTTGCTTGCTTTCTCAATAGCCTGTGAATGTCTTAAGCGCCGAATCAGGGAATCAACCAGAGGAATCGGAAGGGGCGTAAGAATAGACATCCCCCGAATCTGATCGAACGTCTAAATCCCCCGAATCTGTCGTGAACAAGGAACTTATACCCAATCTGGAATGTGAACAAGCTGCCGATACGCGGTCCGAGCGAGATAGCTTCAGCGAGTGCCCTTTGTCCCTTTCATTAGGGTTACCAAACAATGTAACTTAGGTAGATACTCATTATTTTTTTTTTGAGGTTTTACGTGTTTAATTAATTATTAATTATTGAATTATTATTATTGAATTATTATTATTGAATTAATTATTTAATTAATTTTATTAATAATTAATGTCCAATTGGCGGAAATTCAGTTTCCACACATGATGAGGATTAGAATTGAAGCCGTAAATCGCGAAAAACCTCAAAAAAATAATAATTTCTCGCTACAAAGGTTAGGATTCCCCTTAACCAAATAAGTTCCTTTCCTTTGGTGTGCAATAATAATACTTACTTTTTTCCTTGAATAACCAATAATTTGATTTCATAAAATAACTAGCGGTCCATCCCGGCTTTGCACGGGTAGCCAGTTATTCTTCGCTCCTATTGGACGCAGCGTGCTAAAACCCAAATGCGTCGTAGCCTAAAGCCTTCCTCGATAAATTTAAATACTTCAATTCGAACCAGTACTTCCTGAGATTAGCGCGTTCAAACAAACAAACTCTTCAGCTTTATAATTATGCATTAGTATAGATTATGCTTAAAGGATGGATGAGGTAAAGTAAAATGCATTGTGGAGAATTTATAAATATTTATTTGGTAAATATTAACAGTCAGGTTTACACATTACTACCTAAATAAAACAGTTTTATTCAAAAGCCTAAATCTGGGGAATCTAGTCGAATCTGAATCTAGTTTCGTCAAGGAACTTATAGGTATAAGTTCCTTGAGTTTCGTTCATTATGGGCACCCTACTTCAAGAATTGAAATATACTAACTTGAAGAAAGAAACACCGCATCCTGCATAGGATTCGCTTCTGCAACCTCGAATCGCACACTTTTTGACCATGTTTGTTGCATCCGAATGAAGAAATTAATTTTTTTTATCGCCGAATTACGGTTAAATTTCACCATGTTGATCAGGATCACCATGACAACCAATGAAAATGGCTGACGGGCTGCCAGTCTAACCTAAATTATATTCTAATAAACTACTTTAGAAAGGGACACAGGGCACTAAGATCCTCTTTCTCCCTCGGACCGGATTTCGCTCTGACCAAGTGATTGTCTATAATAGACTTAGGGTCATACACATAAGGTTTATTTTATATTGGTGTCAAATTGACAACGCACATTCCAGATTGGGTATAAGTTCCTTGGTCGTGAACGTCAACTAAGGGAATAATAATGACAGTAAAGACCGGGAACTTACCAATGGTAGGCATCAAATTACCTTCTGTATATCCTAACACCTCTACTGCGATCACTCCATCCATTTATATGTGCTAAGTCAAATGAAATCACACATTTAATAAATTGTTAAATTTTAACATTTCATTTCAGGAACGAGGAGTTGATCCACAGCAGCAGAAGGAGTAGAAGGAAAGAGGGCGGCTCGGGTGGGAGTACCCCCCGCAGAGCCACGCCCGTCAGGAGAGAGGGGACCACCACCACTGTGCCCTGCGTTATGCAAGTCAGCGTTTACAGGTTGGTGCATGTACACGTACAGTGTGCATTTAGTAAGGAACTGATTGTGTACGCTTTAATCTTCTGGTATCATGAGGAAACTGGACCCGTTAAAACTAAATCAAAGTTTCTGATTCGTTGTTGTCGAAATGAAAGCGAGATAAGATAGGGTTGTGTTTTGCACGAAAACGAATAGGAAACTTTGATTTTCCTTTTCAGAGTAGGCCCACAGATTCGTCTTCTCATTCGTTACAGCATCGACGACAAAGACGTCTTCGTTATTTACGTGACATTGTGTCCCGGAATTTTATACCTACCTGTTGAAGTTTATTCATTATGTATACCATAGGATGTGTGTTGACGAACCATTCAGTAGTTTTCGAGTCAAGAAGTAAAATATATCCACCCAAACACGCATTCTTATTATTAGTGTGACAATTGTATTATCGTTGAAAAATACCTATTTACTCCTTGCAGCGACATCTCACAACCAAACGACGATCTACTGGAGCAGCAAATTGAAGAGAAAGAGAAAATCCTCGCCAAGATGCTCAACCTAGCTTCTCTCAGCATGGCCCCTCGTAACGTCACCGACACTCACCCACACAACGACAATCGTAACGATGACACTTACACACCCAATGACAAAAACACACCCAACGGCATAAACAACACACCTAACGGCATAAACAACACACCAAACGGCAATCAAAACGGAACTGACAAACACTTGCCCGATCACATCTCTAACGGATTCGAGCAAAGCCCTAGAAATAATAGAAAAGAGGTAAGTCATGATGTAAATAAACCAGTGAATACACTACACGGGGATTTAGTCCCGAAAGTTATGAAGCTACCAAATAATTGGAACTTGGATTTAGAGCTGAAGTTGGACGTGAAAGGCTGCAAAGATCTATTGATGACACCTGACGATCATTTGGATAGCGAGTGGGAGATCATATGATTTTAAGACTAGTGCTTTCTGTGTCAAGGTAAAGAGAACCTAAAGGTATCAAACATAGAGATCACTATGTATGCCTTGATTAATTTAAAAGTGCCTGCACGCATTCAATGCTTGGCCACAGCAAGTAGAACGTGTTGAATTGACAATGTTAATGTTAGTTGTTAGTAATTTCTACGAAAGCGGAGCGGAATTATGTAAAATCTTGATATCTACGAATGAGAAACCTTAAAAGTATTAGTTGGTAATGTGATGCTATTTTCTACCGACATCAAAAAGAAGATTGTCAACTCGGAGGCAAGTCTTTCTGATTATGTTTGTTTAATAATATCTTCAAGATTTCTTTTTCGATTTTTATGTAAAAGAGGATATTGAAATGGTCCCTAAACATTAATTTTCTCGAGGGATTACTATTCGTCCTGTAAAACTCAAAATACAGTGCAAATTAATAATAGTCGTTGGTAAATAACAGGAAATTGTAGTCTGTTTTATTTTTGTAAATGGGAAAAATGTAATTATGATATTGGTTATTCAGATTTTAGATTCCAATAACTTTATTTCTTTAGGCTTCCAATATAAGGGCTTAGACAAGTCAAATTTCATACAGTAGATTATTATAAAATAAGAAATAAGGTGATTTTCCCTTTACTTCAATTTTATTATAATTCCAAACTCTACTTCGCTCCGCTGTGTTTGAAAAGGTCGTTATGACTTGTTATTTTAAACAGTATGTTTGTTTCCGGCATCTACATCGGGTGGCTGGCCAATGCCGCAAAAAATAGAGAATGGAAGCTAGTTTATATGCACTGATTACACCTATCACAATAGTACACAGTTAATTATTTATTTATTAAGTGTAGTTAGGTACACAGTGATCATAAAAGATATAAATATTACATGTTGCCATTTGGTAAGCAAACGCACGAGCATACGATTAGTTTTCGTTGCCCAACTAAACCACATAGAAATTTACTTAGTGTTCTTATTGAAGCTAAGGAATCGTGCGATCACAATACGTATGCGTTACGAAATCGCATTGTATGTTCGTACGACCGCTTCCGATTTAAAACAAACCGCGCCTTTTACATGATTTCAAATGATTCAAAAATTTGGTGATAATAAGTTTATCTTTGTGATATTATTGTTTAAAAAATGCATTTATGGTTTTTTAAGTTTCTGATGGTTTATGAAATTGAGCAGATGACAACGCTCTCAATTGATTTATTTTATACAATTGAAGAAAAATACGTATTAGTTTAAGAATTATGTAAAAAAATCAGTTATCAAAGTGAATGTTTAATTTATAATAATAAGCAAAGATCAAAGAATGTAGATTTTAGATAATCATTAAGTATGCGATCGAATAAATCAATGCTTTAACACAATCTATGAAATATTTTTACGAATAGATATTTTAATTTATATAAACTTATTGGATTCAATAACAAGAAGGAATACACATTCAAGTTTTTGTCTGATTTAAGGATTGAATTGGCTATGGATAGACGTTTTTGTATTAAAAAATTGCAGTCCTCGTCAGACAAAAAATCGGCTGTGGGCCTTAAGAGTCAACAAAAAGGTCTGATACCGCCAGACCGATTATTTAAAATCGAATCAATGCAAAGGCTTGTAAAAATTGCAAATTGTATCTATATCTAGTGTAATTTTGTAAATTATTAAGAAAACATTATTTGATCTCCACGCACATTTATCAATAATCATCAAATATTGGGTTTTTATTGAACGTGGTAACTCACTGCTGAGCAAAGGTATTCTTCATTTATTTTCACGATATTGCAATTTATTAGTATTAAATCAAGAAGCAATTGTAATGCATTTAGTTTTATTTTACAAAATTTGTTATTTAAAGGAATAATTTATTTAGGGGTGGTTTTAGTACGTTATTTTATTTGTCATACATTTACTATGAATCAAACAATCCTAGTCTTGAATATTATGAGTTCGTGGTTGTTTAGTATTATTTGGCTGGCTATAATATATAAATAAAGTTGTTTATGTAATAAATGCGTTATTTCATTGCATACCTACTATTAGAGTATCGGTCTAGTCTAGTATTTTACTCATATCATCATGAGTAAAATACTAGACTAGACCGATACTCTAATAGCCCACATCAGTCCACTGCTGGACATAGGCCTCTCCTAATGAGAGAAAAAGTCTGTCTCCTAATGAGAGAAAAAATCCTCATAAGAGAAAAAGTCTAAAAATATAATTGAGAAAGCTTGGGCAAAAAGCAGTCGGAAAATATTAGTTGTAGTTCATAATTTTGAAACTCGAAGTTTTCATTTTTATTTTATTTTCAAAACCATGAAATAGTAGCGTCGTGGTATGAGTTATGTTATGACGCCATACGGCTCTTTAGACTAAGAGTAAGACCTGAACAGCGTAAAAGCTTTGTCCACATAGTTGTATGCATAACTGATGTCATTCATTATGAATGTTAACAAGTTCTGACTTCATGATCACAAAGCAAAACTTGCTTCGTGCAGCGGAATTGTAAAATGTAAAATTTAAATATATTTTATGGCCCTTATCGATTAAATAAATTGAGGCTAAGTAAGTCAATTTTCAAAAATTGTTGTAATACCCTTTTCAGAAAATTTTCCCTCAAATAAACAAGAGCTGATTAGGGTGCCTGACTGCTCTTGACTTGTCTGTTGGCAGACTTGCCCACTACTACTCCACGAAGGTCTAGTTTTACGAAAAGACATTATTACACATACAAACTTTATTTGCATCACAATGCAGAATCAACACTTGTAGCAAAATAAATAAACAATTTTGGTATTTCCCCAATTAAACAATATATCACACGGCACTTCTTGAAACTACAATTTATTTTAAGGATAAAGTTAAACAAAAAAATAGCTGCCTGTTCAGGCCGGTTTTCATCAAAAAATAAACCAGAGTTCAGCTAGTTCAGTCAAACTAGTTATAGAGTGATGACAGCATTTTAGTAGAAGAAACGCAACACCGTACTATAGCATTGATCAATTTCTATACTGAACTTAGTTTTATGCTTGATGACGGCTGACATAATTCAGAACAGTCTCCAGCCCACATAGTGAAAAAAATAATTGATTATGTAACAAATCTGAGACCGACGCGACGTCGAGACCGAAAAGAATCAAAAATATTTAATGATAATATAGTACAGCACGAATCTTTCGCATTTGCACGCACTAGAACAAAATGCTAAGCTTCGCTACTCCACACATTTCCGTGAATGTTCCAATAACATACAAAAAATAACTAGAAACAAATAAATAATGGCCATAAATGTGACCTACATTGAAAGTACACCTACGTAGATAGGTCGCACAAAAAGCGCAGTTAAAAATGATTACATGAATGACGTGGAAGGAACGCTCTTATTCTGTAACATAATTTACCAAGGGTTGCGATCTAGCAAGTAAAGCTATATATGATCATTGCACAATTTGCACATGTAACTTTTAGCAAATTGGGTGTTCATTCCACGAAATCTTACATTTTTTTGCATTTCCTAAAGCTAATATACAAAACCATTTCTTGTTCGTCCACTTTTATTAACTTAAGTGAGTAATTGAGTTAAATATCATATTTGAATAGCTTTAGAATATGCGAAATACAATATCTAAAAATAAGTACTACAGAAAGTTACAATAATTACCTACAAGCTACACAAAATCACTAAAATACTGTTACAATACTTCCTAGCAATTTCAACTACAAACTTTAACAATTCAATTCGATTCTAAAACGCTATATCGACGTTCCGAGTTTAGCTTCATACCTTCAATTTTAGATCCATAAATATTATATTAGGCCTATTGCAGAGAAAATTTGAATGGTATACTTTATTAATGCTTTATCAAGGCTTTGGATCTATTGAATTCAGTAAAGCGAAACTCAGAACGCAGCGTGTAAATATTCGGGGCTCTAAATATTCTCTAAAAACGGATAAGAGGCTCGCAGAGATTTTAACTTGGCTAAATCGTTATCATAACTTATTTAGTTCTACTATGTACTGGCGTATGCCACTAGCTATATTGGGACAATCAAATAATATCCCATACCGCATTCAGGGAAACTGGCGGTTCAAGTCTCGTCGATGTAAAAAAAATTGGGGATATTTGATTTCTTAGAACTTAGCCCCCGAGCGAGGGCTTCCGCTTTATAGGTAATAACAAAACCATAGTGTTCACTCAAGGCGCTATCTCACCAGAACACTTATGTTAAGCAAGCGAGCCTATTTATTTATTTACAAAATTTATTTATGTTAGCTATGATTTAGCTAAGCTTAGTTCTGATCGAAAATAACCTGACTACGCAGGATAAGATTGACGCGTATGACTATAAAACTTCTCGCAAAATGATTAACATGATTCAACCCCGATATTAAACACGTTATAGACGTCGCGAAAATTAACAAAAGCATTTAAGCTTATAAGAAATTAGGTAACAATAAGTAGGTACTAAGTATCACAACAAATTAGCAAATTAAGCCGTATACACACATTAAGAACCATGTTACCGCACACTATATTAAAAAGTCCGGAATAATTTTCCGCAGACTCGCATAAGCTTAAAATCAGCACAAATAATATTTCACACTTACCTTCAATGATACGGAGATCATAAAATACATTTCTAAAATCATATACATATAACATTAATTATATTCTATGAAAAGCTGTTGCAATGATTTTAGAAAGTTGGGGACAATATTTCTGAGATTCAAGTTTCTTATGCTATGTTTTTGGCAGTAATATTTTTCCATCAGTCTACATTATACATACAATCTTACAAAATCCTTAACTACCCATTCCTATAAAAATTGAGAACCTATAACGGCTTGACATCTAACACCCTGCTTTTAGTAACCTTGAACCAAGTTTCAAATATCGTTTCGTAACGCTTTTTTCGACAAAATACATCTTAAATCTAGTTGTCTCTGGACAAAAAAATGTCCCGTATTAAAAATATTGGGAATTTAGGTTTTACTCAAAATAAATTGATTGGTTTATATTTTACTTCGATGTCTTAGGTAATGTAAGCGATACGATACGATACTTCAACTTCGGTAAAGGCACAGTAAATGGCCTTGTAAATAGCCATCATTACCATAACGATATGCGTCTCAAAACATAATTCATATCCATTTTATTCTATTCCTCCAAAAAACCATTCATGTCCGTTCCACTACTTGTATTTACAAGTACTACAATCCTGCGTTCAAATTCCACTATTCGCTTCGCCATAGCAATGGTATCGTCTTACAATGAAAATTTTGGCATTTTACTTCGATGAATGAAACTACAGATGGATGGATGCTCGTCAAAACTGTCATTCTATCTCTCTATGCAAATAGCACCGCACTATCTAGTTTCGTTCATCTATGGACAGTTGTGCAACAATGCCATTGTCATAGTCAACAATACCATTGTCATAGTCAACAATACCATTGTCATAGTCAACTGAGCAGAATTGGGCTCCTGCTTTTATCATACCACAAACTTTTATGCTATACTCAGTCCGAAGATAAACGTAATAAATAAAGGTGAGCACTCACTTGTATGTATGTAAACGACAAGATTTTAATATAAGTACCTACTTGTTTATTGAGACAAATGTTACGATTTTAAGCGATTGAGAGACGTGATCACGCTGATTCGAATCCTGGCCTGGTATCGTTTTAGTGAGCGATCACCTTTATTAAGATACTTATCATCTTTACTTACAAAAAAAATCGTGATGAATATTGTAAAAGTAACGACTAAAGAATGGACGGCCTAACTCCATATTGTTAAATCGACAAAAACGATTGGCAATTAATTCTAGTACAGGTGCTAATAATTTAGTTCTAATAGTGCTAAAAATTAATTTATTCAAAGTTAGTTACAAATAATTATTACTACCATTTAACCCGTTGGTTGGTTATAAGTCTATTTGTCAATCTTTGATAGATCGACAAATACACTAACCTCTCTTTTGTAAAAACATCCGATGTTACCAACATATATCTAGCAGACATAGCTGCTCCCATGTTTACCCACTCTAGGCTAGTTAGCTCTCTAATTCATAAGATCAATAATTGGACTCATAATTGTCGCTTCAAAGATGTAATGGTCATTGCAAGTGACATAGTCAGTCGAACTATAAAAGTTCCCAGTCTTTTAACTTGTCCTTAGGTTAGATTAAATAAGCACAAAATAAGCTATTTATTACATAAGCTTAATCATTACCAACTATAGTCAAAATGTCATGATTCAAAAAGCTATGACCATGAAAAATTTTGTAGTTTATCATCTGATATGATACTTATGAACAACTTAGGTACTTACCCCTAGCTCATGATAGGGTTTCTCATTAGGAATTAGAACAAATGTGTCCTAGAATCGTAAATATCAGATCCTTTGGTTATATAATATTTACCATAAACTTGAAGTTGGTTTAAGCAAAAAGCAACACTCTTGTCATAAGAAACATTAATATCCGAGATCATAAAATAATACCCAAACGGCACAATTTAGCAAAACAGTACCTTCCATATAAATGAGTTTATCCCAAGCTCGCCGTCTTTACTTCAAGCTATATTCGACCGTGGCGACATCACAATGTAATGATGCTCTAAATTCGCCGGCGGGGGAACTATAGGCGACATTGGCATATAATCACCCTCGACTTCGCCGTTCAAATGAAGACTGAGATCGTCGTTCAGAACCTCACTGTTCAATAATTTCTCATGAGTGTTCAGAATGAGTTCAACTTCGCCGTTCAAATGAAGACTCATATCTTCGTTCAAAATCTCACTGTTCATTATTTTCTGATGGCTGTTAAGAATGAGGACAATCTCTTGAGGCAAAGACAAAGCTGTAACTGTATCATCATTGAACTCTATAGACAAATCAGCGTCGAACCCATCGTATTCATCGTTCCCGTCCAAACATTCCACAGACTTGGAACAGCGGTTGGTCTTGACATGTTCGGTCTCATCTAAGAACTCGCAGCTCTTGCTCTCTTTGCCGAGACCGTTGGAAGTTATCTTGAGGTCCTTCATTTTGCGGCTTACCTTGAAGCTTTTGAAGATATGTCTTGTGGGCGTGAAGTCGAACTTCTTCTTTTTAGTCTCGACGTCTTTCTCTTTGGAGGTTTCTGATTTGGGCGAGACGGCGGTGCGCGAGTCGCTTTTTAGTCTTTTTCTGAAATAGAAGATAATAATGATAGATGATATATGAATATAGGAGATGATATGGGAGTACTATGTTTTGGACAGTCTAAATCATAATAGCATCAGGCCAACAATGTCTAGTCTGGGTCGCTATGATATAACGCAATTTTTGTTATAATGATCTATCTAATCTTAATTTGTTTAATTTTTGAACGTAACGGAAGTTCCACGAATTATGTCTAGAAGACAATTCAATTTGCCATGAAGATACTAGGCATCTTGCCGGCTTATAAGCTATGTCAGTTCACACCGCCCCATAGTGACGCTGATCTAAGGACGAGGGAACGCGTTGTCCCAATGAAGGAGCGTGCGGGGCAAGGGGCAGCGGCGCGGGCGCGGGGAGAGCGCCTAGTTAGCTGTGTCGGGTCACGCCGATCTAAGGACGAGGGAACGCGTTGTCCCAATAAGGCAGGGGAGAGCGCCTAGTTAGCTGTGTCGGGTAAGGCCGATCTAAGGACGAGGGAACGCGATGTCTCCTATATTACCTGAATGCGCTGAACGCTTGCCTGGAGCGGTCCCAGCGAGGCAGCGTGCGCGCGGCGGGCGGCGGCGCGGGCGCGGGGAGGGCGCCGAGCGAGCTGTGTCGGGTCACGCCGCCCCACAGTGACTCTGATCTAAGGACAATGTAATGTGCTATTAGATTATGGTTTTCTACAGCTCTACATATGTGTTTTTAGGGTAGGCATGTTCAACAGTGGACAGGACGTCCAATGCTGAACATGCCCACCTCAAACGAGGGTTTTATCATAAGGATTGTCATGAAAGTGTTAAAATGACTCTGTTTTTTTTTTCTCAAATACAATTACCAAAGAGAACCGCCAGGTTTCAGTAATTTTCCTATAATACACCTTTCTATGAAGTCACCGGTCAGTATCAGTGAATCTCCAAATACAGGTAGGTTCCCTTAGTCGGCTTTTACGAAATTCTACAGGCTGAGTTGGAGGATATTTTTAAACTTACGCGATCTGCACACATGTTTTTTACCACGACTGTGTGTATACTAAACCTGTTGAAACGTTGTGAAGAATAGGTAAATAAATGCGATAAAACAGTACTAATAATTTGGAGAAGTTGGATTCAATTCTGACGTCGCGAACGCTACGTCGCGAACGCTACGGATTGGGATTATGATTACTAACTTTCGGGAGTGACATTAAAATGAACAGACGTACTCGTAGATGCCTGCAGATGTAAGTGGGGGTTACCTCTGAGTGGTCCGCGGCGGCAGCGGCGGCGGACGGCGCAGGGTTCCGTAGATGCAGTCAGCCACACACTCGTACATCGGCTCGGGACCCAGGCGGAGAGACATTGTTTCTAGTTGACGACACTGCACAGATAATTAATGATTTAATATTTATCCCATTCTATCGTCTTCAATCGGATGTGAGGCGAGTACTATAAACCTATAATCACTATACACGAAAAATAGTAATTTTTAATTATCTCCCCCCCACAACTGATCACCATTGGAGTCTGAAACCTCCCCCTTCGGCTTAGAACACATATTTTGTTACACCTTGTATATGCAGAGATCTATGCTTGGTGATACCCTGTACGTGAAAGAATTCGGAAAAGGTAATCCGTAGAAGAAACAACATGACCGAAATAACTCTCAAAATCCAGCATCATCCATCTAACATCACTGCTAATTGAGCGTCACTCAACTTTCTGTCGCGGCTCGAACCGCTCGGTTAAGGCGTTTCAAGTAAGTTACAAAAAAGTCCAGTACAGTAAGTCAATACAATCAAAAGTTACCTTTATGATGCTGGCATCTCGGCTCATTTTGCAGTAGACATCTTCGACGGGCGCTGGCGGGACGTCGGGAATCTCCTCATAGATCCCGGACGCTATCGACACCAGCGAACGACGATCTGACATGCTGGTAAACAAAATTTCATAAATTTAATCAAAAGGTATCTAATATTGCCATAGTATCTAATTGCTGTGTGGTGCTGGCATAGAATTTCACCACTCCAACTCTTCCCGTGGGTATCGTAAGAGGCGACTAAGGGAGGAAAGAACACCGGGGGGCGGGCAGCAGCGCCCTCTGCAGAGCAACTCCACCGAACTCCCCAACTCGCATGCCCAGTGTAGGAATTAATGGCAATAGCCCCCAAATGATAAATATTGCCATCTATGGCGCTCATTAGGGGAGGTCTATATCCAGCAGTGGACTATTTTAGGCTCATGTTGTTGTTCTTGTTGTTGTAATAATGCCAACTCATCTACTCTACTACCATCGCTTCGATTATATCAATCGAAACTTGATAAAATTTAACATGGGGGGTTGAGGAGAATGTCTAATCGTTGTTTCAAGTTCTTTAGAGGGCTGCTAATAAGTAAAAGTACCTCCTTTTCGTCACCTGTCATCCATAATTGAAAATAGGTAGGTCATCTGTCATCCATAAATAAAAGGAGGCATCCATAAATCAAAGTAAGTATGTCACCTGTCATCAATAAGCGGAGCGGGGGCGAGGTCACCGGCCGCGCTGCAGCGAGACAACTGGCCCTCGGGGATGTGCTTGGAATCCTGCACGTTACATTATTGTCAGATACTATTATATAATCAAAAATAGTCACAAAATTTGTAAGTTCTTGGATACATTTGCACCAGAAGACCTACAAAGTTAGGAAGTGATGTGTATTTGACAGATTATAGATTACAATAATTATAACAGGTCCAGTGTGTTTCGACCCTTGCATAGGCATTCAACAACAATTACGAATATTGGAATGCACCCAAACCGCTGCTGAGCTAAAAATTTTGAAGCAAGATAACATTAGATCATCTAGCCTCGAAAGTAGTTAAGCATATCATCATCAATAGCCTATACTAGTCCATAGCTGGACTCAGGCCATAGGCAGAGGTCGCCCAAACCGTCTCAGAGGCAGCTTTACGGAAATAAATTTTTTGGTTAAAGTTGGAACAACTCCATCATTGTTGCTAGCTGGATAATATTATTTTCTTTAAACTGACTAATTGTATGTCTGTCTGTTTGTCCCTATGTATGCTTAGACCTTTAAAACTATGCAACAGATTTGATGCTATGTTTTAAATAGATACAGTGATCCTAGAGGAAGGTTTTTGTATCAGCAATGCACGTGCGACGCCGGAGCGAGTCGCTAGTTTAATAAAAATTAACATGTCTCTCAAAAATTAACATCATTTCTTTTGCATGCTATTTATACCAATTTAAAACAAAATTATAAAATGTTCTTGTATGGTGATGATTATGATTTTCGGGGCTCACCTTAGACATGACCAGTTCTAGATCATCCAAAGACACTTCAGAAGGACCGCTGTACCAGCTACTTCTGTTGACATCATCACCTGCGGACAATTCATGGTTAGGTTGAAGGTGGTGTAACAAAAGCTCAAAGGTACCTTGCAATTACTCAATGACCTGTGTGTTGTCCAGCATTATTTTATTATTTATTTAATTTATTATTGAAAGATCCTTTACTTGAATTCTGTTGGCTTTGGTAGCACGGCGTCTTACTATGTTTACTGTGACGGCTCTTATTGTGTTATGATTACCCATAAAGCTGTGATTTCATAATTTGATTCTCTAGACGTCTCTTTGCTATCAACATAGGCATCTTAAAGGTAAAAGGTCCCCCCTATAATCGTCCATTCCCCGTTATAGCCCTAAATAACAGTTTATTTCTCTATTGATAATATTTATACCTTATATATTAGATATAAGCGCGACATCCATAATAGCTATGAACCTAATTAATTGTGCCTTATTCTCTTTATGTACAAAGACAGCAGATAATAAATTCAAGAATCTTCGATAGTGATGATGTGGATTGTCCGGCATTATTATTATTGCATTTATTATAAAATTTGACAAAAAAAAAACCGTTACTGATTTTTGATCTGAAAGCTCGTCATCCTTTACTTACCTAGCTCAGCACTGCACTTCGGTGCCCGTAGATCACTATCGCTCTTGCTCAGTTTCTTGGAGAGAGGATTCCGTGCCGTCAGCACGCGGCTCAGCGCGGCCGTCAGGTCGGCGGCTAGCGGGGAACTGAAGTGGAGTGACCCACCGCCGTGGAAGTCACTGCGGGAAGCGACGAGGAAATGGTTTAGAACAGGCTGAGGAAAGAAAACCAGTATCTAACCCAACAATGCCATGACTTCTTTGATATGGCAATATGTGTCTGATTTGCCACTTTCCAGTTCATGGAAATGTCTTAGTCATGGAATGGAGACAATTTACAATTATAGGTATTATGTCTTGGCAGTAAAATTTTGAGATCTACCACCCTCTTAGAGTTGACTTGACTGACATGTCCATTTTGAAGTAATCAAGACTGTTTTTATTTTACTAATGTTTGTAATGGCACAAAGAAAGCTATTCCCTGCCGGTACAAGGCAGTTGAAAGATTTAGGTTAGATATTGGTTTCTGAATTCTCTGAATAAATATGATTGGGGTTGTGAAAGCATTATTCAGTAATTGTACACTTATAATATAATGTCTACCGTGAAATTAAATAGGTGCTGTGATCTTAATAAACTACCATCATGCCCTCCTTCCCTATTTTCTTTATAATTATGAAATGTATTTAATGAACATGTTAAATGTGTTTTTAGTGATAGGTAGATGAATTATGTGTTTAGATGATATGATTCTTTCATAGATCCCTTTACCTTTTAGAAAAATACAGCTTTAAAAAAATGGAGTGCAATGTTTTCAGAGTTAATGTATGTTATGTACTTAGTTTCTTTATTCCACCACAAGTTTAGATGTATGTTGTTAAAATCCTCACATCATCCCAAGTTACACTACCTAGCTATTTTTCTTTCATAGTTATATTTTTTTGTTTAATTAACTTGTATGAAGAGTGCATATAGTGCAACTAAATAGTGCATATTTTTTCCCAAAACATCCAATAAGCCAAAAAGTAACCAACCTATCAACAGTGACAACACATGTGCCATGAATATCACTATCCATGCTCAGTACAGCTGCAGTGATGTGTCTCCACTCCATAAACAGCCCCAGCTGCTGCGACCGAGAGACAAGCACTCCAGCGGGCGACAACGTCACTGTACTGTCCGAGCCGCTCAGTCCACATTTACGGGAAAACTCTGTTACGTTGACACTGACCGAGTATGAATCTTTTAATGAGCTTTTGTTGTCTGAAAATGATGCACCAGTTTAGAGTAATTTTGTAGCATTTTGAAGATAATCATAAAAAAAATTACAATGTTACCTAAAATTTACATAAATGAAGTTCATAAGGTATTATAAGTAATTTTGCAGTATTATAAGTAATTTTGGAGAAGTTTACTTGAATTTACAAAATTACTCTAAAATAAGTTAAACAAAGCGTGAACAGAGTTAAACTAAACATGTTAACAGTAATGAAATGGTGTGTTGACCTGGTCCCATATCCGTGACACACAATGGAGCATTCTCACACATATTACACAACATTTGCATTCAATGTGATGATGTCAATGGTCCTTTTCAGGAAACAATGAGCTTTAAGGACTGTTTTTTTTTATTATCAGATAGTAGGTATCTAATTTACCTGTGTTTCAAGCCTAAAACTCCCAAAATATTGGAACCAAATAAAAATTTATGAATAAAATCAATGTCTATGTAACAGATCTGTGTACAAACATCCGTAAAAGAGTTTACAATGTATTGATGCTATTAAAAGATGACCTTTGAAATATCTAATCAGGTGGTACTAATATTATCGAAGGTAGTTTACCGATACGCTTCTGCCCATTTAATAGGGCGTTAATTTTGTCCATCCAGGTATGTGCGTCCAGCAGCGAGGTGGCGGCCAGAAGCACGCGTGGCTTGCGCGGCTCGTCTCGCGGGAATACCGCGAAGGCGTGCGGCCGCGATCGGGACTTCGCCCTCCTCACAACGAAGCCCGAAGGCAGGTCCACAGTACCCGCACATGCACCCGCAACGCCCGCCTCGCTGCAGTAAACTGCTAGAATCCCGCCTGAAAACGTCGGGCTCGGTCGCAGTATACACCACTGCCGTTTCCAAGACTGTCGAAAAGTAATTATAGATAGGGTAAATAAAAAGCCAAGTTCACAACACAACAATCAGTGCAATGAATAGATGAAGAAATTACCTTAAATGGATTCAGGCCCAGATTAGACTTGAACGGATACTTCACCTCCAAGTATCCGGACATTGCGATAGGTTTTCCTGTTTCAAAACACGAGTATCGTGCCTGTATTTTGATAAATTGTTCAATGTTCGATCCACATGCTGCCTGTCTTGTCTTTCTTGATGAATTTGTTTTGTTTACAAAAAAAATCTATACTTAGCAGTGTTACCACCAACTTCCAGAACATAAAACTCTAACGCGGACACCCAACAGAAAAATAATGTATGTCACACACAAACAACAAATTTTAGTGCTCTTGAATTGGTGACACAACGCGAAGAACGAATTTTGGTTCTATAAGAGCTCGATTGACCTCTGTGGTAGGGGTAGGCGAGGGCCGCCTATGACAGTAGGTTGCGGGTTCATTTCTCCCCTCGGGACAAATGTTCGTTTGATCTGCAGATATTTGTTCAGGGTGTTCTGGTCGTTTTCTAGATAGGTATATATAAAATAAATTCAATTTAATTGTATAATATATGTGTGATATCAATCACTTAGAACTCAGAACGCAAAAAAAGGTGACGTGACGTGACGATATTATTTGTTACCTACTTATCTAGCTCCCTGGTACTCAGGGACGGTCAAGTGAATAAACAAAATCATTCAGGAATATAATTTAAAGTAGTGTGGTTTTACAGCAGCAGTTACTAGATAAGATAGTAGATGGTTTAAGAGTCGCTCAGTAAGCATAGAACATAATGCTGTCTTAACCTAGTTACATATTATTTTGTAACAAACACAAGGTCTGTCAAGCTTTTTAACAATATATTTTTTGTAAGCTGGAAACATTTCATTCCATTTGTTTTTTTTAATAGAGTTGCCTGTCGACAATCGACCGTTGAGTTCAAATATCGATGACATTAGAGTATTCCTAGAATGAATCAGAATGAGGTCTACGATTTCTATATGGTAACACAACGGTTTGTTTCTTGACAAGTTTCTTCAGCCCGATTTGTAATAAATTTTGGTTTAGTTTTAGATTTTATTATAATATCGATATCTACCAAACAAACATTCGGTACCTACAGTGACTATCAGTTTTTTTTCGTAAAATGTCCTAGCGTAAGGTTAAGCAGTTGCGCCAACAGCGCAGCGGCGGCGCAGCCGGCGCGGCGCGGCGCGTAGATTGATTGGCCTCTTTGCTTAGGGCTCCGGGCTCCTGGAAAACGGGCGCTTTCGTTCATAAACTTAGTGTAAACGGTAAATAGCTCGCGGCGATGTTGAGGCTGACCCAAGGCTGACCAAGCATGGCCTAAATTTCTATCATCTTGAAAAAATATTGTCTATAATTTTTAGAGCCCCCACAACTAGGTACATAGGGCACCAGTGACAATAATTAATTATCACTGGTTTTTATGTTGGGAGTTTTCAATAACCAGTAATGATGGTTTAAATTACATATAAGTGGTCGTAATAGTGTTTTTTTTTAATTAAAGGGTGCCTCAGCTGATAATTAAGCATAGATCGAGACAAAAATATGAAGAGACTTCCCTAAAGGGTAGCTGGCGATGGAACTGTGACGTACGTAGTGTATCTGTGGTAGCTGCGGGTGTAGATCTCCTTCATATAACGTCTCTGCCTTCCTTCTTGTCCATGGCTCTGAGTTTTTGTTTGTGTTTACGCGGGCTCTCGCGTAGACGTTTAAGTTTCATTATGTCAGTTTTATTTTTGAGTTTAGTTATTGTTTTAGTCAATTGCTACTTCTTGGGAGTGTTTTCACGTTCAAATCATTATAATTATTATACTAAGGTTGGCCCTAAGTACCCGCCGTCAAAGGGCGAAGGGTGGCCTACCCCCCAGCGGGAACATAAATTAGCAGATTATTATGTGTTTAGTTCATCAAAGTTTGAAGTAGTGGTAAGTGTTAGAGAAAGGAATAGTATTTTCGACTTTTTAGGTGACCGACACATTTATTATGTGTCGGTCACATTTATTATGTGTGTAGCTATTCTGCGCAAAACTTAAAATAAATTTGTGGTGTTAAATTTCTTAAACTATAAAAATATTGTTCTAATTTTTTATTTAATTTGCTAACAGAGTAAAATAGGTACTTATTATAATATAATTATTTTATTTTATATTATAAAATGAGTGAATGGATAAAAATTTGTTTTGAAAGAACATACATACAACGTTTCTATAGTGCACGCGTTACGTCCCTGAAAGCTTAGTTCGTAGTTAACCCGCTTGCTTCATAGTGTACCCACCTAAAGGTCAATGCATCGTATTTTTATTTATCTTTTGTAAAGATCTTTATTTCACCAGGTTAAAAAAAATTCCTGTGGCATTCTCACAAGAGCTATTACTAGATACAAGCAGATCCTGAGTGATATGGAATTGATTATTCCTAATGCCGACCGTCGTCAGTGGGGAAACAAAAACAAAAGCACTGGAGATATAGAGGGACTGAATATTCATATGTTTTCAAGATGTGAAAAGTTACCACATTATGATATGGATGAAAAATGTTTGTACCTACCTACCTACCTAGTATTTTAAACGGTATTTTCAATGGGTAGGGTACCTAGTAATATAATTACATATTTTGTTTCATGTTTACGAGAACAATAACCATGATATGACCTATAAAATATGTAGGTATTGTTATTTTCCTGTTAGTAATCAATGCACCAACTAATAGTAATAACAGAGTTAATTATAATTTTCAGATACTTTAACCGTTGGAAGGAAGAGTAAACTCCAAAGTAAATCGATTTGGGGCATTCTCCGAGGATTAGAGACGTTTACTCAGCTTTTTTACTTAACCGATGATTACAGAGTGAGTGTAATCGAATATTTATTTGCCTAGTACCTATTTTTATTGTCTTGGCCTATCTAAATACCGACTTCCGTCGGGAATAAATGTTTTGTATAGTCACTTCGGAATTATCTCGGTATCACTACAAAAGCGATAGTTTTCAAAATACGTCCATAATTGTCGGAAAATCAAAGAAAGTGGGAAGGTACATAGGAAAACATATCGCTCAACATAGAATCTTCAATGAAATCAACCTTGTGTGTGGGGTACGGGTACGGGAAGATGACGTAAGAATGATGACGGAATTTGGCACATTGGGGTGGGTGAATCGCCACACCTGTCGGAGTGATTGGGGGCAAAACAAATAGGTATCTTACTTCGTGTTTATCATGTAGAGTTAACTGTATCACCTTTTTTCCTCATTTACTCATGCATTAGTTTTGTTCACAAATTCCTGTGACCCAAACACATTTTTTTTTCAAAGTTAGCTAGCCACCTCAGGAGGTTTATTTAATAATCCGGAAAATTTCAGTTACACAATAAAAGTATTATTTTACTTTTGTGATGATCTCGATCGGTTACAATACATTTTACGACTTTCATCACATCACCACTTTATCATGACTTGTATGTTTTTTCTATTCACCTAAAAGGAAATTCGTATCAACGCCACGACTATTACCGACTACCCTGTATACAAGCACCGCGGTCTCCTCATAGACACGGGCAGGCATTTCATATCTCTCTCCAATATCTACAAGACCATAGACGCATTGGCGATGAATAAGATGAACGTCCTCCACTGGCATTTAGTCGATGACCAGAGCTTTCCGTTACAGAGCGAGCGGTATCCTACTTTGAGGTAAGTTATCGAAGGGTAAGAATTAAGTTGTCTAAAAAACTTTTGAAACGCACAGCGGGTGCGATCACACAAAAACCAGACCTATAGTGAAAGAAAGAAAATTTTTGAATGGCATTCGTAATTCATTGTATGGTTAAGGCCTTCAAAATAGCTTTCAAGTATTAATTATAGGATGGGTGGTTTTTGCGTAGGTACTATATTAAACGTATACTAAATTTTAGATCTTACGACCGCCCAAGACGATATGCATCATATACTTCTGCTATTCCACGGTTGGACTAATAACTTATTTATTAGTTAATGTTTTTTGCGTTATCTTAACTGGCTATGTACTCGTACCTATCCATAACCACGCTACAGCAGCGCTCAATAGGAGAGGCCTATGTCCAGCAGCGGATATCATGGGCTGATAAATAATATTTATCAGCCCATGTTATCCGCTGCTAACATATTATGTACGCTAACTTTATCCTACTAATTTTCAATGCAAACTGTTTAAAATTTTCCTATTTACCTGGTCCGCAAACAATATGATCTACAACAGGCATTCAACACTGCAAGTGAATGAGCCAGCACGACCACTTTTGTAACATTTTCGGAACATTAGATAGCTTAAAAAAAATAAAACAGTGAGTGTAATCAGCGCTGATATTTTGTATTAGTTATAGGACTATAGATAAACGAATTTTTTGTAACATTTTTGTTCGTCTACTAAATCTTTAGAGAATTAATTAGTTCAATAACGGCAAAACAAGAAAATAGGTATTTATCCATCAATTGACTAACGAAATTAAAATCAATGTCGTGATTTGCCTTCGATTAAGTGTAAGCAAGAGTGTAAGTAACTCTATTTAAAGATTACTGTCAGAGCCTATACACGGGTAATCTATGGGTTAGCTATACCAAAAAGTCGCTGGAGGCCTTACGTGTCCAGTATACCTAATAACACTTTTAGGATGCTGCTGGCTGAGTCTCAATATGTTTGCTCAATATCGAACGAATGCTTTTCACGCTATCATTTGTTATTTAAATTCCTATTGACTTCGGTACATATTAATTTGTAATTTTATTTAATTATGTTTGTGTGATACTGATATATTATGATATGGATTATTTTATCTAACATTATTGAATACAATACAATACAAAATAACTAACAATTATTAAATTAACTATGTTTTTGGCATCACTAGAAAAACTCAATTTTTATTATTTGCAGTCAAAAAGGCGCATTCTACCCTACGATGGTTTATAGTAAAGCTGATATCATAGCGGTGGTAGCATTTGCACGAGATCGAGGGGTCAGGGTCATCCCTGAAATTGACGTGCCAGGTAACGAACCAATACTACCTACCTATAAATGTTAAAAGATCTGCTTTTACAAATTCAAAGTTGCCTAAAGAACTACATCTATACTAAGTTAGCCCAATCTGAAGTAGCTTTCCTGTTTAGAAACGTGAAGAAGAAACATCTATTTATAATGAGTTCATGAAATATACTTTGGCATACATGCGTAATTTAAATATAACTAGCTGCGGCGTGGCTAAAACAAGGTGAGGCAATGGGCACGGTCGAATAAGTAGGTGTGCTGTTTCAGGACACACCTTATCGTGGGGTGAGGCTTTTCCCGACCTCCTTACAGAGTGCTACAGCGATGACAAGGTCGTAGGCCTCGGTCCCCTGGACCCCACAATAACAGAAACGTATGATTTCATAAAGCAGTTAATTAATGAGGTGCATCACTGGTTTCCTGATGAATTCTTACATCTTGGAGGCGACGAAGTCCAAACAAATTGTTGGTGAGAATGAGTTTCATAATGGCAATATCGATATTGCCGATTTCAGATTTCAAAAGCTCCTAAATAAAAGTAATAAATAGTAGGTACATTCCCAGTGTGAGTATGGTGACCTAGAAACAATACAGCATAATGTTTACATAACAGTGTTTTGCAAGCCATGGCTCGTGCCATTTAATTTAGCTATCGTATTTACAATTTACGGTATTAAACAAGATTTTACTTACATAAGTACTACTATGAGGATTTATATAATCTTCGAAGCGATATTACATTTTTAAATACAAATGCATATAAATATCTAAATAAAATAGGTAGGTACCTTATTCACAAAACTTGAACTGTTCTAAATATCTATTTTTTAGGGAATCAAATCCGAATATCGAAGAGTTTATGAAAAAAAATAACTTAGTCACGAAAAAACTGCAGGCATACTTCATGCAAAGAATATTAGCGCTGTTGCCAAATCGAACGAGGACTTTAGTGTGGCAGGTAGGTCACCTTGAAAATTATTGAAATCACAGAATCTAAAGAATGCTATGAAAATACTTGAAGTGAAGCCTACCTAAAAATATACTTTTTTTTTCTCAGGAAGTATTTGACATGGACGCGATGCCTCAGCAAAAAACTTACGTTCAAGTTTGGAATTGGAATTGGGTAAAGGAGATGATTAAAGTAAGCATATTTTATATAATTACCTAC
Organism: Eupithecia pulchellata; assembly: GCA_963931895.1. NCBI lineage: Eukaryota > Metazoa > Arthropoda > Insecta > Lepidoptera > Geometridae > Eupithecia > Eupithecia pulchellata. The sequence goes on from OZ007538.1 coordinate 10,730,891, forward strand.
TTCTGCCCTTATTTAGTATAAAATATATAGTATAAGAAATACTAAGTACCTACCTAAGGCACCGGCCTTTGGTAGGTCCTTATATTTCTTTCTTTCAAATTGAGGGTACGCGCCGTGAAAATAATATTATTTTCAATATTCATATCGAAATTTATAATTCGTATGTTCCCGCCAAATTAATTCTTAATTTGCGAAGGTAATAGAAAATGGTACACTTTGTAGCAAATTACTTTTTCTCTAGCATTATTTTACTTTTCCCTTAGTTTTATTCATTGTAGAACGCAGAAAAAACTAAATGGCAAAATAATTTGAATCAAGCGGCAAGGCAACTCAAACGATGAATCAACCTACATAATAGCTGGTAATATAAAAAAAACACTCAATTTATTTGAGAAAATGTTTGTAAGATATAAAAAAACCTCTCCTCAGTTTTGAATTCATTTAACCATTTTGTCTAAAACAAATTGCCATTCTTCATACATAGTTCAGCCCGCAAAATCCGTTTTTGTTCCTGGGCCGTTCATTGCATGACTTCAAATTACCCAGACCCTTTGTCAAATATTTAATTTATTCTACCTATCAAGCTGTTTTTTTTTCATGTGACAGATCCTAAACGCCGGTCACTACGTAATATTCTCTGCATCTTGGTACTTGGACTACGGGAATCAGGGATGGGAGGATTACTACCGCAAAGACCCACGTCAGATGGTCTACATGGCAACGAGGAGCTTGACAGGTCTAAAGGATATCGTTGGTGGCGAGGCATGCTTATGGGGAGAAATGGCGGATGATACCAATTTACTTTCAAAGTAAGTACCACTTCATTTACAATCCGTTTGACTTAGCAGTGCACCTCGCACCGTACAAAATGTTTGGCGGAGGTGCACAGTTAAATTGCTGGGGTTATATTTGCAGACACTTGTATGATGATTTGCGTGCTGATGTGCCTACAACCGAAATATTGGAAACCTATACCTTCATTCAGGTGAATGTCACGATAACTGACTTTAATTTTGATAATTATTTGGTATAGAATAGATAGTTTTCTCAAGTTATGAGATTAAATGGAATGAAATTAAATAATATTTATTTGCATGAATACAGGTCAACAATGATGGTCTAGGAAAAAAGCATAGTAGGTACTATCACTATTTATTTGACTCGATAGTCGTGCAATACAATTAATTAATTATTACATTTTACTTGTTAAACGACTAGGTAGCCTATGTAAAAATAATACTAGAATTATTTTTCATATCACGATCAAGCATACGAGCTCCTATTCGGCTTACACTTATTTCTGAGTACCTACCTCAATTTGCTCTATCCGTTCTATAGGTACTACGGAGACTAGCAATTTGAATACAGATAGATTATTCCTACATTAATTTCCTCAGAAGCTGGCCCAGAACAAGTGCGATCGCGGAACGCCTTTGGTCTGGTCTGCCTTACGACTGCGGGCGCTGCGACTACGACCCCGTGGATGACAAGGTGCGCGCGCGCATTGAGGAGCACACCTGCCGCATGCGACGCCGCGGGGTTCCCGCGGGGCCCGCTACCGGACCCAGCTTCTGTGTTGGAGCCAAGTCATGATGCATTCTAACGATTACAAACCTAAACAGTTCAATATACCTATCCCGTTAGATAACTGTTATTATTTATTTTCCTCTCGCATTGTCAAATTTCAGGGCAAAAGATAAAATGCAACGATACCTACATATTACAATAATCACAAATAAAATGACTACAACTTAGATTTTAGTTGTAGCCTTTTTCCTTGCCAATACATTATGTTATCTGTGCCATTAAGCAAGGATTCCAAGAAAATATTTGCGTTCCTTACCCTGGAATGCGAGCACGGTCACGATAAAGTAACTCGAGGACATTGCCATCAACAGATGGATGTGAAGTAAACCTATTATAGGATAGGTAATTAAAATTATTAAAGTTGATTATGTTTGTTGTCCATTAGTAACATTAAGAACATACACAAATCACAATCAGTCATTTAGTACCTTTAAAAAGCTGCTAAGGGGTTGCTATAATATGTTGGGTTGGGTTGAAGTTGAAAGTATGCAAAAGACAAGCTCTGCTTACTTTTCATGATGCTGTGTGGATTATCTAGCATTTTTATTTATAAGTATACAGCTTTATAACATCAATCAGAGTGTTAAACCTGGTTAAACCATCATTCGATAGATTTATTTATTTATGTCTACCATCTTCAAAAAGAAACATGTCCGAATTGTCCGAATCCTCGAAATTCATATTATGTAATTTTAAGTAAATATTATTCTCATGGACCAAGAAAAAACCACTATAATTATGTCTTGGCCAACAATCATGGCCTTAAAAAATTTGATTTATTTACTTGCTTGGAATTGTTTTTTTTTTGAAAACGTGTGTTTCCGGGACCATTTTAAACAGCGGTTGTTAAGTCATATACTTATATGTATATACCTACTTAGGTACCTAGTAGGTACATAATATTTACTTGGAAAGATGTGAGCAATAATCTATCTTAAAATTCAATCACACAATAATCATCAACGATACATATCTTGACTATTATTTTTCCAATTTATTTACAACAAGCCTATAATAGTCCACTGCTGGACATAGGCCTCCCCTAAGGAGCGCCATAGATGGTATTATTTATGGTTTGGGGGTTATTCCCCATAATCCAAACAATGGGGATGCGGCATGCGGGTTGGGATCTCAGTTCGGTGGAGTTGTTCTGCAGAGAGCGCTGCTGCCCGCCGTCCGGTGTCTCCCTTAGTCGCCTCTTATGACACCCACGGGAAGAGTGAGGGTGGTGAAATTCTTTGCCGTCACCACACGGCAATTAATTTAGAGACAACATTTTTACTTACCTACCTACCTGCCTTAGTGTCGACTTGGTAAATTGAAACGGATAGCAGCGTGTTTTACCCTATGGGTACGGAAATTACGGCCGAAGAATTGGAAGAAAAATACATGCGTCAACCCCATCTAGCTACGGGATTTGGTGCGGAAGAAGAAACATCGGGTATCAAAAAACCCGTTATGATCATCGGCCTTTGTACTACCCACAACTACCCAGTACTTCCACAGCTGCCAACATAGTAAAAACCCTCATTAGTACCATATTACGTTCATATAGGTATATATAGGTATATATAGGTATAAAGGTATATGTTCATATACCTAATACTAAGCGCTAGGTCAGTGAAGGACTTTTAAATATGGTTGATGATTTTTACCAATATTTTATCCTGAAAACTCAAGAGCTTCAAAGCTGGCAACACTATGGGTGGGATTGGTGCGTTTTTGTAACGATATTTTGTTGGGTATCGATTCACACAACAATCGTTTTTGTTTCGGATATTTCCGGTTTCTCACTCTAGCCGGGCGTGGTGTAGTGCGGCTGCGCGAGCGACAATTTGCAATTTCTTGAATGAATGAAGGCCGTTGTTGTAACGTATTTGTTTGTTTTTGTGAAGAAAATGTTTATTAATTCAATTAATTCTATTTTAAAAACTTACTAATATGTACGGCGAAGTGGTGTAGTATAGTCCTTTGCTTTAGTGAGAGTCATTTAGTTTGTATTTATCGCTAAAACGGACTGTTTCCATGGGCGTTAACTTCAGGTTAGGTGATTTTTTGGTAATACTAAAGTTAGTTACGATGTAATTGGTATTTTGTACAGTGCATTATTGCAATTTACCTTTACTGATTTTACATGACCGATGTTTATTATATGTTCATTGAATAAAAACAGTTCAAAGTTACTTTCAAAGTCAGCTCAACCCAATCATTCTTAGAGCTACACTTTAAACAGATATAATTAGATCATTATCGACCTATATCCGCTTTTGAAATACCTTTTGTCTTCAATTAATAAATAACTTCTTCCAGGCATTTATTAAAGAAAGACTGAGCAATGAATCTCATAGTTTTACTCTACACAATAACTACATCAGTATTACAACTGTGTGTGTCACAAGACTATGTTCCCTCTACTTATACCCCTGACGGGAGCCAGCCTAGTCCAACAAATGACTACTCCAACCCCAATGGATCTCCAGACCCCAGAAATGACAATACATATGATCCAAATAGAAGATTCCAGAATCCAAATAGTCCAAACCAGTATGATGTGAGCAGGAGTCCATATGATAAAGATCAGCGGTTCAATCAGTTTGACCGGAGTGAGCCTAAGTATCAGAACCCCTACAACCTTGATAACAGGCCTGCTCGACCTGCTTGGGACGTGGGGCAAACCTACAGCTCATCATATAAGGGAGCTGCATTGGAATCTGAAAGTGTTATAATCAATGAAGCGTAAGTATTCAACCCTGGATATGAGTGATTTGAAAAAAGACTAAATTATTGTTTACCTTACCAAATTCTAATATCTTCTATTAAATATTCTGATGTTCATTCAGTAAACAACACAACAAAAATATTTGGTTTTAACTTTTCAGACCAATTTATCATATTAGATCTATGCAGTATGTAATTGAATTCCTATATAAGTATGCATATGAGCATTTTGTTTTCTCATTTACTTACCAAAATCCCTTTCTTTCTAGGACTTATTTTATAGTAGCATCCCGAATGGTGCGTCCTGGCCAGATCTACAAGATATCTGCAAACATTCTGAAAGCTCGGCTACTGATGACTATCAGAGCCTCCATATCGTGCAATGGAGTGGAGATTGCCGACATCATGCAGAAAGTCAAGCAAGGTGTACCTGAGATTTTGAATATGAGGGTATGTTGCTATATTTTGATAATATCCCGACATCATAATTACTACAAAAGAACCTTTTAGGAAAACACAAAGATAGGCCCTTCTAAGTATATAATTTTACTGTCAATGTGATGTGGTTTTAAAGCTTTTTGAAATTAACTAACTGGCTTTCTAGTTTTTCTATGCAATGCACATGCACATATCATTAGTGCATTTTGATATTTCTTCTACGACTTTCTTCTTTACTTTGTGTGTTAACTTCATCAGGTGCCAACTACCACCATTCCCGGAGACTACAAGCTCCGCATCGAAGGCCTGTACCTCGACAACCCGTTCGGAGGCCGAGCGTTCAGCAACGAGACTCAGCTGACATTCTCCAACAGATTCATGACCATCTTCATTCAGATGGACAAACCGGTTTATATGCAGGAGCAGATTGGTGAGTTTAAAACGAATGAAATTAAATTAATAAAATAATTTATTCAAAATAACGGTCAGCGTAATTAAATATTATATATTTTAAGGCTACATTTAAAGCTGTTGATGTTTTAAAACTGTCAAAGCATTATTCCACATGACCACATGATTTATGGCCGAATACTCAAATAACTCAGTTTTCCTTCCTTGTCCTTCAGTTTCTCTATAAATTCTACACTTGCTTATAATGTGAGTTCTGTTTGAGGGTAACTGTTCTGTTCTGCTTCTGTGTGAAATGTCCAGTCCATAATAGAATCACAGGTAGTAGATACAGCATAATATTATAGTTTTTCCATCTCAGGGGGACCTAAAACTCCAAAAAGTACTAGCAATTTTACAACTTTCAAAATTGACCCATATTAACACGTTTATTTCAGTGAAGTTCCGCGTGATTCCCATAAACACGGAGCTGAAGGCATTCGGTCACGCTATCGACGTGTTCATCCTCGATCCCCACCGCCGCATCATGAAGAGATGGCTCTCGAGACAGGTAAACTTCATCATCACACTTCATCACTACATTGTACCTATAAAACAAAGTCTCTGTCGACATCTTTAAAACTAGTAAGTAAGTAAGCATTTATTTGACACATAAAACACACAGATACAATTTATCAGCTTAATCATAAAAGTAAAAAATTAAAACAAAACATAATTAACAAAGGTAATCAATCACTAATAAATTAATGTGTGTAGCAGTGCCAAAAAGATAATAGATCAGTGATAATATTGCTCTATGAGCAAACACTGATTTTCAGCTATCACATACGAAACACATTTTGATGCGGTTTATTTTAATAGATAGAGTAATTCAAGAGGAAGGTTTTCGTAGCAGCATTAGACTCGTGCGAAGTCGGAGCGGGTCGCTAGTATATTAAAAATGCGAAGTATTTCTTCATGCCGAAATTACTAAACACATTGTGCTGAAATTTTGCAAATTGCTCTAAAACAAAACCTGGAATTATCCTATATTATTATAACATAGGCTTCTTATCTCATAAAACAGTTGCATGGGATAGGAATAACCTTACAAACGCTTCCATACAAACCTGTGTTACTAAGCCGCTGGCAGCAACTACCTAGTTGCTTCATAAGTCGCGTTCTGATTGCTTGCTTCGATTAGTCAATCCGTCTTTATTAACAAAGAAAATTATTATTAAATCTTTGATTTAGCCTATCGGGACGGTAGTTGTACTTTTAGGGCCCATTTATTCAGTTGGTCAGCGCGTTCCGCGCGTGCGGTACGGCCTGACAAGCACTAAATACAGCCTTAAGTGGTATTCTTGGTTCAGTGTTTTCTTACTTAATTATGCTGGACACAGCATTATTAAACCCCAAACTAAGCAACTAATTTTGAATTAAACTTATACTCAGTTTGCTAAACTTTCATTGAATACTAACAACGCAAAATCTCAACTTCTTGTAGCATTCTCAATATTAAACAACAGTTTATAGGTATGTGTTTTGCCAGCTTATAGTATAATGTTAAAATTACAAACAATTACAAACATGGTTTAGCTATTATTTCAACTCCAAGAGGATTACAACCATGCTGTCTGTCTTCAGGTTCGGAGTTCTATGTCTATATTCTATAGAAATACCTCTAGATTAAAGTAAACAAAATCCTACAGCAGAGTCGAAAGGTGTAAAACATAGAGAGTACCCAGTTGAGTTTGATACCTTATATAACAATGCGAGGACAATGGGTGTTAATTTATAATGGATTTTATCAAGAGACTTACTGTTCTATTGTGTAACCTGAGCTACATTCCTGTTCAAAATACCAAATAGAATTATCTTTAGGGGCACTTTTTCTGTACATACGAAATGCATTTGGAAATCTATACTAATATTATAAAGAGGAAAGATTTGTTTGTATGTTTGTTTGAATTGAATAGGCTCCGAAACTACTGGACCGATTTGAAAAATTGTTTCACCATTAGAATCCTAAATTTTTCGTGACGAACATAGGCTGTAGAATATTTTCAAAAAAGATAGGGTTCCGTATGAAAAATTCAATTTATGTCAAATACCCGTGCGGAGCCGGGTCGGACCGCTAGTACATTATTAAAATTCAAATATATTTTATGTTTATCTGACAATATAATTAGGTTAGTGCTAATTATATTATACAATATTACAATATTTGTATTTAGACTATACAAAAATATCTCATTGTGAGAGACTGGTGCGTGTATGTGTGTGGATTATAATAGATACTTTATTTTTGATTACTGATATTGAAATAATTTAATTTAGTCACCGGGTCAGTCAGTGGGCCTTATTATTTTTATCGTTCAAACACTTTCGTCGGCAAACTTCCATTACGATGGTAAAAACAAAGAAAATATATGGGAAACTCGTGTGCTATTATAATTAATAAAAATCATTACATTAAAAATCTATGCCAGAGCATTTTAATAAATGCATTCCTTACGTCCTTTATTTTAAGTCTTTATTAGCACTTTTCGTCTCTTGCTGCTAACGGCCATATTATGCGCGGTCCACACGTTCCGTTGATAGAATCTGTTATTTTCCAGAGTAACTTCGGCACCGTGAGTCTGCAGTACCAGATGTCAGACCAGCCTCTGTTCGGCGAGTGGACGATCCGCGTGGAGGCGCTGGGACAGGTGGAGGAGAGCAACTTCCTCGTCGAGGAGTACTACCAGACGAGATACGAAGTCAGTACTGGAACTCTTTAGATGAAATTGATATAAGTGGTTATGGTTAGGGTTTGCATTCGAATACAAAAATATGAGACGAGATATTGCCGTGTGGTGCCGGCATAGAATTTCACCAACCCAACTCTTCCCGTGGGTGTCGTAAGAGGCGACTAAGGGAAACACATCGGGGGGCGGGCAGCAGCGCCTTCTGCAGAACAACTACACCGAACTGCGATCCCCAACCCGCATGCCCAGCGTGGGGATTATGGGCAATAACCCCCAAATAATGATGCCATCTATGGCGCTCATTAGGGGAGGCCTATGTCCAGCAGTGGACTATTATAGGCTGGTGATGTTGAGACGAGATATGAAGTCAGTACTGGAACTCTTTAGATGTTATTGATATAAGAGTGGTCATGGGCTTGCACTCGAATACAGTAATATCAGACGAAATACGAAGTCAATAGTGCTGGAACTCTTTACATGCCATTGATATACGAATGGTCATGGTTAGGGCTTGCATTCGAATATTCGAACTTCAAATATTCGAATACAGAAATATCACGGGAAATACGAAGTCTGTACTGGAACTCGTTAGATGCCATTGATATAAGAGTGGTTATGGTTAGGGCTTGCATTCGAATATTATATCTGTACAAATATTCGAATACTGAAATAGCAATATTCGAATGCGTTCTAAGCCTACCAGTAACTAACCACTGAGTGAAGGTTACACCCAGCCAGTGGGTCATACAGGCTGACGATGATGTGTGACTTTACTTATAATATAAGTTTTCTAATTCTATAAAAAAGCAACCCACTGGCTGATTGTAGCCTTTAGTAGTGGCTAAATACTAATACAGCGTGGGGATTATGGGCATTAACCCCCAAATGATAGTGCCATCGTTGGCGCTCATTAGGGGAGGCCTGTGTCCAGCAGTGGACTGTTATATATAGGCTGGTGATGATGATGATGATGATGAAATACTAGGAGGCTACAACGTGTTAACGAATATTCGAATATCGCAATTTCAGTATTCGAATATTCGAATTATTCGAAGCCGTTGTGCATGAGCATGGGGGTGAAGAGTGACCATTCTATCATTATCATCATCAGCCCGCTGATACCCACTGCTGAGTATAGGGCTCGTCTTTTACACGCCAGCTCACTCGTACGAATAACTTTTTTAAAACTTTCGAAATAATAACTTTATTAAAACTTCATACAGCACAACTCCTTTCAGTAAACGCAACGCGCCTTTCTCTGCTTGATACCGACACACAAGCGTCGCTGTGTGCCTCGACATGTATCGTATCGACTTGTCTTATTCTATTATTGGATTGTGCTGCGTTCATATCATGGCTTTAATCTGTGACCGGCTACATAGAACTAAGAAGATCGGAACTGGAAATACTAACTAATACCTATTTATTTTTTGCATCTTTGTTTAGACAATATTATAGAACAAAAGTTGTTCGTCTTGATGTACCCAAGTCGCATTTAAGAGGTTATTGATCATCTATCTATAACCCTGTATATGTGTGTGAAAGGTTTGCAGTAGTGAATTTTCTTTCATAATACAACGTGTATCATCCCTCAGGTGAACGTGACAATGCCTGCGTTCTTCTTCAACACGGACCAGTTCATCCACGGGCGCATCATGGCCAACTACACGTCGGGCGCGCCGGTGCGCGGCAACCTCACGCTGAAGGCGACCCTGCGTCCGATACCGCAGTACCGCCCGCACTACTACACACAGGTATACACGATACCGCAGTACCGCCCGCACTACTACACATAGGTATACACGATACCGCAGTACCGTCCGCACTACTACACACAGGTATACACGATACCGCAGTACCGCCCGCACTACTACACACAGGTATACACGATACCGCAGTACCGCCCGCACTACTACACACAGGTATACACGATACCGCAGTACCGCCCGCACTACTACACACAGGTATACACGATACCGCAGTACCGCCCGCACTACTACACACAGGTCAAATAAATAAATATAAATAATGCCGGACAATCCACACACCATCATCTAATCCCAAGCTAAGCAGAGCTTGTGTTATGGGTGCTAGATGACTGATACAATAATATTAAATAAATAGATATTTTTTATTATACATAGAAAATGACCGGAACACCCTGAACAAATATTTGCACATCGTATAAACATTTGCCCGAGGCGGGAACCGAACCCGCAACCTCCTGTGTCGCAGGCGGACCTTCGCCCACCGCGCCACAGAGGTCGTCAGAAAACGAAATAGTAAATAGGTTCAAATCTCGTTATGACATTAAGGCCAGGTATCCCAACAGAGGCCGCACTTTTGTGGTTTTCAAAACCATCTGAGATGTAGGAATACTGATTAAAAATTCTGTAAAAAAGATATGTAATAGTTAAGGATTTAGTCTAGTCAAATTCGCATTCAGATACAAGATTTTATAAACTTCGCTCGGGAAAAAAAAACTCGAAGTTACCCCTTTTTGAAATGTTTTTTCAATATTATGACTAAACTATGTGATATTTTAAGTTTTTTTTTGTACTCAATTAAAGACAGTAACTATTTCTAGACAAATTCGCAGAGTTTGTCCTGATAAAATTATTTTCAAAATCACTATTTTGAAATAACTACAAAATTCACAAGCGTGGTGGCTTGGCAGACACGATCAGTCGCGCTCTGGCGCTTACAGACGACGGACCTATGTCAATTTTTCCGCTAATTTATGAAGTACGTAAATGTTTCATTTGTTATGCAATTTTAGTCTCTGACACAATGGCGTTAGATTCAATTTTACTTCAACCTTTGACATGTTATGTGACGGTCGTAGTGCCATAGTATAAAATCATCGGTATGTAAGGCAGAAAATTAATAAAGGTTATTGTTCTAGTTTAAAAATATTTACTGGAATGATTTATTGAAGCCAATAATATTTAGTTAACTACATTAACATTTTATATATCTATAAAGCATTGACATAATTGTTCTCCTTGATGGTGGAGCCCCCTCCACCATCATAGGTATGGTTTTTTTTACGGAATCGTATAGAGGGCATCGGGGGGACCTAAGGAAAATTCCGACTTTTCCAAATTTGCCCCCTTCTCCCCCCCCCTTTAGGGGGGCTCCCAAACAGAGCCATACTGAATGTTATTTTTTGTGGGATTGTATAGAGGGGGTCAAATAGTTCAAAGGCAGGTAAAAATTCCCCCCTCCCTTTGCCCCCAGACCCCCCCTTTTGAAGTTGCTACCGGAAATAGTCGTTATAGAAAAATTTGGATTGCGGAGTCGTATAGAGGGTTTCTTCTAGTGTTGAAAAATAAAAAAAATCACCCCCCCTCCACCCACATTTTCACCCCCCCTTTTTGTATTTCCCAAACGGATCGATCTAGAAGAAAAATTTTTTCACAGTCATGTAGAGGAGAAGAAATCATTTTGAACGCCAAAAAAAGTTTGAACCCTATGACCCTCCAGACCCTCTTTTTTTATAAAAAACCGAAAATTGGCCAAATTTTGACCTTTTTTTTCGGGTGGAGCATTGAGGCGAGCGAAGCCAGCTGCAATGCGTCTAAGGAGAATAGCACGGCGAGCGAAGCGAGACGTGCTGTGACCCCCACGACCCCCCTCTCCCAGCAAGCGGGTGAAGCACTGCGGCGAGCGAAGCGAGCTGCAATGCGACAAACACCCACTTATATGGGTATCGTTTTCGACTAAATCAAACACGGAGATTACGAAAAAGATGTCCATTTTCAAATCCAAGATGGCTGAAAGTTTACTATCGCAGATTTTACACATGGATATCGATTACCATCAAATCAAAGACGTTTTAGGTTATGAAAAGTAAAAACTCCAATGCGATAAGGTCGCCTAAGGCAAGGCACTCCCCCCGAGCTGCTAACCCCTAGTTTTTAATCTATAATTTTATTACATGTTAATAGGTTTCATTTATCTATACTAATATTATAAAGAGGAAAGATTTGATTGTTTGTTTGTTTGAATTGTTCCGAAACTACTTGACCGATTTGAATTTTTTTTTATCATTAAAATGCTAAATTTTCCGTGATGACCATAGTTAGGGACCCAGATGAAAAATTCAATAATTAAACCGTGCGCTATACCTATATTCTTTTTCTATTATGGCTCCGCTGCTTGTTTTCAGATTTTTTTAATTATTATATAGTAAAAAACTGCAATTAAAACATGAATAAGAGGGTTTTCTACTTTACGTAAAATAAGTTTTATCTTTTTTTCCCGAATAAAACCGCAATCACATCTTACAATAAAAAGCGAGATATCGAGGAGTGAGTATTAACCTGTTGCGATGTTGTTCGGATCAAAGAGTTGTTTTTATTTTTCGTTTAATAAAAAAGTAAAACCCATTACAAAAAGCCTATCTCAAGAACTACTCGTACGATTTGCCTGAAAAAAATTCGGTGGGGGCGGCGAATTATAAAAATAAATGAAAAATCAAAATAAAGATTTTCAGTAGGTACAAATTTTGAAATTGAATATTGAAATGGGACCTACAGAGTCGAATGGGGTATCAAATGAAAGGTTTCAATTTGCACATTCCAAAACAAATTTTGAAATTTTGATGAATTTTATACTTTTTGAAATATTTAGAAAAAGGTCGAATAAATGACCATTCCCCCCCTTATCTCCAAAGATTGCAGAGCGATCGATGTGAAATGTAATAAATGGTCAAAAAATTAACCATTCCCCCACCAACCCCCTATCTCCGAAGATTGCAGAGTGATCGATGTAAAATGTACTATGCGTTTGTAGATATAGATTTATAATTTACAGAAAAAATATAGAGAAGTCTGTAAAAATTAAACTTTTTGAAATATGGTCATAAAACAAATTTTCATACAATGAGACTTTTTCATTGAGAGCAATTCAAATCAAAGGTATGGAATTCGACAATTCAAAACAGGTTTTGAAAATCGCCTAAGTTTCATACTAAGTAAAATACGTTGAAAAAGGTCGAAAAAAGAATTGTAGGTTCGAACCCATCGATCCGAATATCGTTGTGATTTCAAGATGAAAATGTAAATTATAGACTTCCTAGCCTTACCACAAATGGAAAAGTTAATTATGTGGAGTCCATAGTCTTATCATCTCCTGAGCCACTAACCGGGTACAAGCACGCTAGAATTAAATATTGGAGAATTTTGAGAAAATAATAATATTTTATTATAACTGTTTTATTTGATACCCTTTATTCTTTGTATTTATTTCAAACAAAATTTTAAATCATACAAGCGAATGTTCTCTATTTGCTTCTTTGTCTTCTTTATTTGAGTATTTATTTCAAATTTTGTAGGTACTTAAAAAACGAAGTTCGGAAATTAACTATGCCTTTTGTTGGTCTGGTCCGGACGTTTTTCAGCGTTCTTGGTTTGGTTGGTTATCTTGGGATCAATTACTTTATTATTATAATTCATTATCTATATTAAGAAACATAAATAGAGATGAAGTTGTAACAACTTCATTTATTTACGAAACTCTAACTGAAAACTATAAACAAAGTTTGATCATAGCAACAGCGTTTCTAAAGTGAAATAATATTATGCTACTGCTTATTTCTATACTATGTCGTTGGCGCTGCATCTGCGCTAAGTATTTCGCGCGCAACTTTAGACAGGACAAAATGCCTACAGCTGCAGGAATACCTCGCCTTAAAACGTTTTGACGAACTGGGTTGAAACTATAACATAATACGTATTATACATAGCAGACTTATGGATGAGGATGATTTTGGTGAATAATTTGTATGTATTTACATTGTGCAGGGGCAATTCAACAACATGGGGCAGGCTGGAGGAGGCGTGGGCTACGGCAACAATCAGTACACGAGAGGTAAGATATTGTAAAGCAAGACCACTTACCACATTAAGTTGCAACATGTATCTCTTAAGTTGACCTACTCGAATACTGCGTTCAGTCTCAGAGCTGCTGGCTTTCCTGGAGGACATCGGGTGGTTAAATTAGCAGACCTTACCCGTCACGCAAAAAGGGCCCTCCTATGGTCTAGTTGCGGAAATCAGTCCAGACACAATCACTGCGTTCTGTCTTATTAACGCTCTTAAGTACCTACATGTGTTAATTATTAAGTATTTTGTTTTTATATGAAATGTGTAATTTTTACTGCATATAGTGCCAAATGAATTGTATGTCTAAGTCTGTCTTTAAATAAACAAAAGCTGGTCAGTGTCTGAGCATCAGCATTTCCATACAGTAAGGCAATGCAGCCAGCGTCTTGGGGATGCTTACGACTGGTATTGATATGGATCGGTTGAGTCTGTTGTTTGTTTGCAACAGTCTGCAGTTAGCTCAATTGTTTTCATTGTAAATAGATGTAATTGGTTATTTATTTGTAATTATGTTTATAAATAAAGGTTTTAAATAAACAAAAGTTTTATATTAATTTTGATGCAGCTTTAGCAGACTAAAGAAAGCCAACACCCTTAACGCGATCTGTGGCATGCCTACACGCTTGCATCTTCGTTAATGCTATAATGTCTTATATTAAAATGGGTGTTATTCTTCAGTTCGTCCTAACTTCAACCCGTACATCTACAACGAGACGGGCTACTCGTCCGTGTACGAGCCTCTCGGGTACAAGGAGCGGCCGCGGCCCGGCCAGCCCAACCAGTTGGACCAGCCGGACTGGTGGTACGACCCGCAGAAGGTCGTCACTAGGATGTTCAACTTTGTAAGTTACTAGCGTTACGGCCCGCACGGGTATTCAACGAAAATTGAATTTTTCATGCGGATCCCTAATTTTTTTGAAACTATTATATGCCTATGTTGACTTGACTGTCGACTTGTCAGTATCTGGCGCAGCGGCGCAGCGCATCAGCATTGACATACAGCGAGGATATTGGGTACACTTCCAACTAACTGTAACTGTTCTGACTGTATTGATATGGATCAGTTGAGTCTGTAGTTTGTTTGCAACAGTCTACAATTAGCTTAATGGTTTCAATTGTAAATACTATTTATTGATTTATTTCTACTACAATTCTAATTTGGTTATTTAATGTAATTTTTTTCGGTTTATTAATTTAATAAAGGTTTTACCAATTAAGTTGTTTACAAAAACTCTTCAATTAAACAGTCGAGGTTGATTTGTTAAGTTTTTGAAAAATATATTACATATCCTTTTCATGCCTTAGAGGAAAGGAAATAATAGAATAATAATAATAGAACGTATAGGAACTCAAAAGTGTTCTTATACGTTTTCGTGCCAGTTATTACTATGAAGAATAAAAAAGAAATAGGTACCTTTACTTATTATTATTCCTTTACTAATAGTTCGAAGATTTTTTTTTAACAATTTATTTTACCTTCCAGGATGAAAAGTACCCATTCTGGATGCCGAAGCCGGACCCCACGGAATACGCCCTGCACAACAACCAGAACACCAACTACAACACCTACACCACCGCATCCACCTACTACAGAGATCCTAAATACGACCAGCTGCCTTACTTGAGATTCGTAAGTTTATAGCATAAGTTAATAATTATTTACTCTCAAAACTTTTGACTAAGACAAAATAAAACTAAAAGGTAACGGAATGGGTGGTCTTATCGCTTAGAGAGTTCTTCCATGAAACCAAAGTTTATCAACATCAAATCAGCTAAAAGGAGTACACTGCTGGATAAATTTCAGATTTCAAAATACAAAATTATTTAGTTACCGTAATATCGATTACAGAAGACTTAATGCTACATTTATATTTAGGTACTTAGTAATTACAGATATTGTGGTTTTAGATTGAAACATTATTATCCATGGTCCCCGCACTAGGCTAGTAATAACTCAATAACTTTATTTCTCTAGGTTAACATAACAAGTCTTTTAATCTTCCAGAGCAAATTTGTGATGTTTGTCATCCAGTATTAATTTTTACGACCTCTCTACGTCAATTGGATATATTCTTTCTTTGGCCCCACTCAACGGCATGCCATAATTTGCCAAATTTTAAAAATAATAAATTAATATAAAATCTGCAAATGTTGCACCGTAAAACTATTTTCGTGCAAAATTATTTGCAGAATATTTAAAATTACATCACAGAATTCACCCTGCTAAAAATAGTTTTGTGTACTGTCTTGTTTTGTGTTTCATTGTTCTTTTGCCTCAATAGTTCAACGGTACCTACGACTTCAAATACCCGATGTCGGAGCTATCCCAGCTGGTTCCGACCCTCGACGGAGTGGAGGTCATCATCACCGCCTCCGTCGGCGATCCGTTCCTCGATGACATCATCGAGGGGTACAGTGTTGCCAGGATATTCAACTCCTCGCTCGCTGTCACTTTCTTGGGCGGAACGCCACAGGTTTTCAAGCCTGCTATGCCGTTTGATGTTTATGTAAGTCTATAGATTTTTTGGTATTTCTGTTTTTCTAGGTTTAAAGGTTTCTTTATGAACATCCGTGTATCTTTGTTGTGAGCAGACCTTCAAATTAGCCTGGAAATCGAGCAGCTAATCAGATAAAAGTAAACGCAGGCATTGACAGGAAAGGAAGAATTGTCATCTCTGTGACAATTCTTCTTTTCTTTCCACAAGTATTGTAATCAAGCAATTATCATCATCGCCATCTTCAGCCCATATTAGTCCACTGCTGGACATATAGGCCTCCCCTAATAAGCGCATCATAAGGGTGTAGTGCAAGTTGTGGCAAGTGTCGGTTCACCAATTTGTATGCTCCCTCAAACTCACCCTACCGCGCCGTACAGATGGTGGTGTCATATCACGACGGGTCCCCGCTGCCGCGGTGGCAGGCGGGCGGCGTGTCGCTGCAAGTGGCGGTGTCGGTGGAGGGCCGCGGCGGCGCCCTGGAGCCGCAGCAGCCGCAGCTGGTGCCCGGACACGACGCCGTCTGGCATCTCAAGCTGGACTTATACAAGCTGCTCAGTAAGTACAAGATAATGATGTCTTTATTGCATCTTCTAAAACAGTATAAAAACAGTAACTACTACTTAAATCTAATGTGGCACAATCGGCGGCCTTATCGCTATGGCGATATATTCGAGGTTGTCTGGGAGAGATCGCTCTTAAGCGATAAGACCGCCAATTGTCGCTTATTTTAAGACTATTTCATTTATTTATTATTATAAGTTAAGTTGCAATAAAGTATTATTATTATAGCGATCTCTTCCAGGCAACCTTTAGATGGACAGGATCGGGTAGTAAAAAAGTGACGGTGGAAAGCTAAAAGTCACAGTAAATATTTTGTTTGATTACAGTAACATGTAAATATAGAAAAAATAACAATTATTAAAAAGAAAACCAAAAAGCAGTTATAAAAGTAAGTCAAATATTTTAGGACGATACAGTAAGAGTGGACAGATAAAATACAGTATCATACAAAAAACCTTTATGGTACATAAAAAAAAGACATTAGGTACATAAGACAAGTGCAGTAAGCGTGTGCGATACTTTAAGTCTTGTGCTGCGTTCGTAGCATAGCTTTAATGTGTGACCGGCTACATAGAGCTAAGAAGATCAGAACTGGAAATTTAAATTAATTAATTTTTTTGTAAAGAAAAAATCATTGAATTAGTCAAAGTTATAGAACAAAAGTTGTTGGTCTTGATCTACCAAGTCTTAAGAGGTTATTGATCATCTATCTATAACCCAATCCAAAAATACTTTATGATGATACATCATAAAAAAGGCACTAGGTACATAAGGCAAGTGCAGTGGGCAAGTATAATACTATAAGTATATTTATATATACTATAAGTATATGTATACCACGATGAATCCCCTACAACGGCCGGAGTTGCTCTCAGGTTTGGTCATGCAACGCTATTTCGATATTATACTGCCAGCTATTTTCACAGTTCGCCGCTTTGTACGTAACCAGTTTTTGATTTTAATCAAATGAACTAATTCTATTGTATCGTCACAAACATAGTCATGCAGTTTCTTACAAAATGATTTAGATTATTGATTATAATATATAAATATATTTGATTATACTAATAATATAATATGTAAATATAACTTTAATGTATTTTCATGCCAGTAGAAATTTTCTATATATCCCTCAGCTTGAGTACATGTAACTGTCTTATATTCAGATATCATGAGATCTCATTCATATTTCTTGTTTAGTAACTTTCTAGCAGAAAATTCTTACAATTTTTTTTAAAAAACTAAACAAATACAAAATTACCTTGCAGAACTAGAGAACGACCCGAACTTCCGCGAGGTGCTGAACGGCGTGACCGGCGTCCGGCTGAGCGCGCAGCTGGTCGACGCGATGGGCGGCCGCGCGAACGCGGAGATGCACTTCGTAGCGCACTACAGCGCCAACAAGCAGCACATCCGCGTCTCCACCTCCACTACTGATCCCAGGGTGAGTGCAGCGCCTTTCACTATTGCCAATCTCAACATGTTTCACAGATATGACAAGACAGTGGCGTGGAATCGAGCAAAATCGTATTTAGAATACATTGTGACGTCACACGATTTGGGCAAGGAATCCTTATTTCATAGAGATTAAGGCCCCATACCAAATGATATCAGTCGTAGGCTTATTTACTAGCGGACCGCCCCGGCTTCGCACGGGTATACAACAAAAAAACCATTTTTCGTAGTTCGTTGATTGGATCATGCTCAAATTTTACACACTTGAAGTTCTGGAGTTCGATTGAGATGCCTATAGTTTTTCGCAGGTTGTCTGTTATCCAATCTGTCGGCCCTCTTACACTAGGTTGGCTGAAACAAGACTTATGGAGTCTTGTTAGCTGTTGACAGTTCTTCGTGAGTTCAGCCTGTTAATTCTATAAGCTATGTCGATAACTTGTTATCTCTGTGGGATGTATTAGGAATAAGAAACATAATAAGCTTATTTTTATTCCGAAACACATGATATGTTATATTAACATAACCTGAGCAAAAACACGTTTTGAGATCACGCGTTTAGAGATCAAGAAATCAGCTCAATATTTCTAGCTGGTTAAGTTCAAGAGCTTATTCTTCTATTATCTAGTTATTGTTGTCTTCAGGTGGGCGAGTACATAATATTCCATGTGCAAAGCAACTACTACATGGAGTCGTTCAACTATGTCGTCATGTCTAAAGGCATCATTCTCACCAGCTCGCAGGAAAATATGCAGGTGAGTGTTATACTCTGTTTACTTCAATTATGATCAAAGTTATTATACGACAGAGATGGCGGGGCGAGCGAGATAAATAAACTCTTGCCCTATTTCTTTCCTTAGTATATATCTTCTCTTAATTAAATACATCTTTTTAAGTATAATAGCTAAGTTTTGTTTTCTTCGTCGTAGCGGAGTAACACTACAAAGCCATTACTGAGAGTTGATAGATTTTTAGGAAATTAACCCGGGACCGGCGGGACTTGAACCCGCGACTCTCTCTCAGTAAATTACAGTGCGCCGACCATTAAAATTTTGGGGATATTATTTAATTTTCTAGAGATTACCCCGAGTGCGAGAGCTTACGCGATATAATATAAAAAAATATAGATTTTTGTTAGTAAAGAGGAACTATAGCACTAGCGTAATACTGGGCTTTTAATAAAATTGTAGACTGTTGGAGTAATGACTAAATCTATTCAGGAACATTAATTCCACACCGTATATATAGTTAGGATATATAGCATTCAGTTACCATTTTATTATAGGCATCAGCTGAGGCGATGACTTATTTATGGGTGTAATGTAGCCACGCTGATAGCGACTTAAGACTGGGAAGTTTCAAGGCGATTATGTCCGATAGAGGTTCGAAAAGGGCAAGAAAAAGTGAATGAAACTTGGCTTACACTAAATAATGTATATTGTTTCCAGGAGGGAGTTCGCACGTTCGCAGTAACAGTGTCAGCGGAAATGGCGCCCGTCGCAACCCTGGTCGTGTGGAGCACAGAGCGGCGCGGACACGTCATGGCAGACTCACTCACCTTCCCCGTCAACGGCATATCTAGGAACAATGTGAGTGTACACAGGTGTACATAGGTGTAACTACTGCTGTGATACATTTACAGCTGTCCATTTGTTAGTCCCACTGCTAGTGCGCTCTCAGCCTTCAATCATCATCATCAGAACAAATTAGTCCACTGCTGGACATAGGCCTTCCCTAATGAGCGCCATAGCGCCCTGTCTTCAACTTGTCGCATCCAGCATCTGCCAGCAGTCTTTCGCAGATCCCACCTTGCCTGAGGGCGTCCTACACTACGTTTACCGAGTTGCGGTCTCCACTCAAGAACCAGCCTTCAATGGGCATCGTATTGCGCATGCGGAACTATTTATATTTATTTAGAGGAAAAGTCATCATTTATTTATTTATTACTAACTAGCAGCCCGCCCCGGCTTCGCACGGGTATTTTAAAGAATTTTTAGTTCTTACATACACACGTTAGATAAGGTAGTTTATTATTGAAGTTTTCATGGGGATCACTAACTTTAAAAATATTCTATATGATTTTTTTTTCCAAAAAGGTCTAGTAGTTTCGGAACCTATTCAATTCAGACCACAAACAAACAATAAAACCTTTTTTTTAAATTGTACCTTTACCTCCTTTACAGAAAAACAGGCTTTATTTTTTGGCATTGACTTTTCTCTCGCACCGCTATATCGCCTACATCGATCGTTTTTCTGAGCCTACATCGCATGGTTCCAATCTTGAAGTTTTTATATTTTTTGACTTTGAGTTTCCTCTCGCACCCCAGTAACGAATTGTGATGTCTATGACAATCCATAACTGACACTGGCGGAGTCGTCGTAGCAAAAGCGGTGCCATAAAAAAAGAAGTTGAAGTTGAGTCACAGCAAAAGCGAGCAGCGCAAAAAAAGAAAAAAAAAAGAAGTTGATGTATATGGTTTTATTATTGAAGTTTTTATACGGATCTCTAACTTTTTTGAAAATATTTTATAGCCTATGTTCATCACGGAAATTTTAGGATTCTTATGGTGGAAGAATTTTTCAAATTGGTCCAGTAGTTTCGGAGCCTATTCAATTCAAACAAACAAACAAACAATCAAATCTTTCCTCTTTATAATATTAGTATAGATTAGATTATTATCATTATCATAGCAGCCCTTTATGTCACCTACTGTTGAATATAGGCCTCGTTTAATCTTTCCACCTCATCTGTCCTGTGCCTTTCGCATCCAGAGAAACTTGAGACCTATAATTAACAGGCTTACAAACTGATAAATAACAGAAAGCAAGCGTTTTTAACATCCTTTGTCAAAAGTCAACATACCCAAAATTGGTTTATTTTTTCAGGGTCATACAGTTTAACTTTTTTTGTAATAGACATTGGTAAACTATGAATCAATTATTTTTTTATATTAAATAATTACCATCTTTTCGGGTAACTACCAGCCAATCGCCTGTCAAATATTAAGAAGCGCACATAGACCAATGTCTATTATCTACCTTACACGATAAGTATAGAAAAGTCATGGTAGTTACTGACAAGTCTACCTTCCTACCCTATTTATTCCACGAACATTAATATTTTGTTTCAGAATTAAAACAATTAAATATTACTTTTAGAAATAGAATAACCTTAAACCGCAAAGAACGCACTGCAGATTCCAAAGTCTTATATTCAGATTAAGATGATTAGTGTCTAATAGATATGTTTTTTTTTTAGTTCACAGTATTCATAAACAACAGGAAGCACCGCACAGGCGAGCGGGTAGAAGTGGCGATATTCGGGGAGCCGGGCGCCTATGTCGGCCTCTCCGGCATAGACAATACCTTCTACACCATGCAGGCTGGCAACGAACTTACTTACGCTAAGGTAAATAATTAGCCACTTTCTCTTCTATAAAAATATTGATAGAACAAAATTTTTGACGCTCGCGTAGTGGGCAGGTCGCGTAGCTCAAAGAACCGATGGTCGTAAGACTGTCAAGTGGGCAATTTAAGCTCCTACAAAGTGAACCAATGACATGCATGCATGCGAACAGCTCAGAGTCAGTGACGATTAATATTAATAATTATTATTTATTTATTTCAGGTAACATTAGTCTAGTACAGGATGATTAATAGGGGAGGACTATGTCCAACAGCGGTGGATGTATGGGCTCAGATGTTGATGTTGGTGATCAATTGAAATGTACATTTTATTTTGAATCAGTTAAAAATGGTGTTTGATTCCGCAGGTGATATCCAAGATGGCGCATTTCGACGAGGCCAGTAACGGCACATTCGCGTACACGTGGCGCTCGCACTTTGGCGACGCAGACGACCTCGTCTACTTCCCTTCCAGCACCTTCGGCATCGACGCTAACAGGACCTTCGAGTGAGTATCTAACTCTAAAGTAATATTTTGGCCAATTAACTTAATCTTTCTGTACTAAAGAAGTATAAATAAAAAAATATCTAAGATAGCGCACTTCTGCGATGAGGCCAGGCCACGTTGTCGCGAGCATTCGGAAGAACACGCGCCACTTGATTACCGTGAAAGTAATAAAGTGCCTTTTAATGAGAGATACGGTTTAAAATCGAATTCAATATCTTTAAATATTCCTATAAATTCGGTTTCCATGTGTATTGTGATGCTTTTGTTGTGTTTGTATGTAGTCATACTAACCTTAGTTTTAAGTATATTCTATTTTTTTTTACTATAGAAATATGGATCTTGTTATTCTAAATAAAATATTTTTTTCATTTATACCATGCTTGAACCTAATGCGGTATCAAAAAACCATTGCTAATACTATGTAAAATTGTCTACAGATACGCCGGCCTCGTAGTGTTCAGCGACGTGGAAGTGACCCGCCGCGCGAGCCTCTGCAACGCGTCGCTCGGCCTGGGCGAGTGCCTGGAGGGCGGCTGCTACCCGCTCAGCAAGCGCTGCGACGGCGCCTACGACTGTTCCGACCACACGGACGAGTCCAACTGTGAGTCTAAACAATTGTATAAGATAAAGATACGTAAGATAGATCTATATAATATTATAAAGAGGAAAGATTTGATTGTTTGTTTGTTTGTATGTTTGTTTGTTTGTTTGAATTGAATAGGCTCCGAAACTACTGGACCAATTTGAAAAATTCTTTCACCATTAGAATCCTTAATTTTCCGTGATAAACATAGGCTATATAATATTTTCAAAAAAGTTAGGGATCCGCATGAAAAATTCAATAATTGAACCGTGGGCTGTATATTCAACCTCTTTTTCTATTATGGCGCGTCAGAATAGAAAAAGAGGTTGTATAGCGCACGGTGCTTGCTTTTTCTCTACGGCCAGTGTCAGTTTTGGAATGTCGAGTCAATGTCAAAAACCCCAATGCTGTTAAAAAAAGTAAAGATCCGTATGAAAACTGTAAAACCCATCGTTTTAGTGTGTATAATTTCTGAAATTTTTGTTTAATACCCGTGCGAAGCCGGGGCGGGCCGCTAGTCTACAATATAAAAAATTGACAGCATGTATCCGTACTTAGCCGCAGAACGTGCTAGAAAGCAGCAAACTTCGTAATTTTAACGTCTCGCTTTGCTCGCCGTACTCAAATAATAATGATATCTACAAACGCGACCACTTCTCGTTAAAAAGCGTCCTGAAAGGCTAGATCCGAAGGCGCCTTATACGCTAGCGATATGAACTATCCAGCTAATAGCTAGGATAAGGTTGTCAGGCGTCCAATTAGCTTCCGTACATAAGGTTGCGATCACGCCTCTCATGCCAATGTGTGCGCCACAGGGACTTTTAAACTGCTTTTTGTAATTTTGACATCGTGCTTTCACTGCTCTATCATATAATCAATAATCATGTTGTGTAATGTGTATGCATGTTTCGGAATTCAATGTAGTATAAGAACCGTATATTTATTTTTTACTTGCCATGATTCGATTGTCTTCTGGTTTGTATATTAACTAGCGGTCAGCCGAGGCTTCGCACGAGTATTTAAAAAAAATTTGTTGTATACGTTTTAGTAACCCTAACTTTTTTAAAATATTCTGTAGCCTATGTTCATCACGGAAAATTTAGGAATCTAATAAGAGTCTAATGGTGAAAGAATTTTTGAAATCGGTCCAGTAGTTTCGGAGCCTATTCAATTCAAACAATCAAATCTTTCCTCTTTACCTCAATAATAGTATAGATAGTAAGTATCAAAAATAAATAATTTAATATATATGTAATGTTTGTATGTACAGGTGAGCACGACAGCAGCTTCGAGCTGAACCACTTCCGGAAGTTCCGGTTCAACCGCGTGCAGCGGCAGTACGACAACGTGTGGCTGTGGCGCGACGTCAACATCGGCCCGCACGGACGATACGTCTTCACTGTCGACGTGCCGCAGGTTACTTCTACTATACACCAGTGGCTCTTAACCAGTGGTCCACCACTGCACCAGGTTCTGTGGCTCCATAATAAGTACGACGTGTGGCTGTGGCGAGACGTTATTATCGGCCCGCACGGACGATACGTCTTCACTGTCGACGTGCCGCAGGTTACTTATACTTATAGACAAATGGTATCGGTTATATTTCTCAAATGCAGCACCGTTCAAAGACGAAACGAAAATATACTATGTTTTTGAGGGTTCCTTTCTGCCAATATCCACTTTTTCGACACCTTCATGGTTCATTGTTGAAAAATCTTGGCTAAGCAGACTTGGGTGGTTTAGAATCTTAAGAATGGGTGGAATTGAATACTTTCTGCGTACATCTTCATTGCCCACATTTTGCAAGGTTCCCGTTAAACTGAGCTAAACTACTCGTACCCTCCGATGTTGCAAGTATCAAGAATCGCCAACAGTTGTTGTATATTTCAGATCCCAGCGCACTGGACAGTCTCGGCGTTCAGTATGTCGCCCTCTCTTGGACTTGGAATGCTAACTGAGCCCCTACACGTAAGCTGCTACATAAATATTTATTATATTTTAGGTGCCCACGCGAATTGATTCCCCCCCCCCCCCCCCCATCATCATTGTCATCAACACATCGTTGTTCACAGCTGGACCTAGGCCTCCCCTAATGAGCGCCACAGCGCATTGTACATGTGCTAACGATTTTTGTTTTCGGAGCAATTTATTTTAATACCTTAACTTGCATGTAATCTCGATTACCCCTGAACTTGTAAAAATAAAATTAATATTAATAATACCTATTTATTTCAATCACATTTCTTATGATCGCATCTCCAACCGCGACGAAATAGTAGCGACTCGCTTCGCTCGCCAATATTAAGGTGACATATGCCATAATTAATAGATCTAAAGCATTCGAAAACTTCACTCAATCGAGTTCTGATGAAACTAACGGATTGTCTCATTCTACATTATAATATTTTTTTCTCGATTAGACTAGTTATGTCTATTATTATATATTTATCAGTCATCAGTACCCATAACACAAGCGCTGCTTAGCTTGGGACTAGATGATGCTGTGTGGATTGTCCAGCATTATTATTATTAAACTTATTCTAGTATACTATAGTATACCTATCTTTCAATGGACCATTCTATTGAAAGATACCATAGCACATGCTGAGTGGAGTCCGATTTTGTCAGTTTTTTCAGGTTTTTAGTATAAGGTTAAATTTAAATTTATGTATTGTCTGACAAAATAAAATTTATTGGAATTTGAAAGATAGGTATACACTACTCATGGTATCGCTTGTGACGTATGTTAACGTTTGTTCGCAGTACGTAGGCGTGCTGCCGTTCTTCATAAAGGTAGAGGGTCCGGAGCAGTGCCGGCAGGGCGAGCAGGTGGGGCTGCGCGTGCTCGTGTTCAACTACACGCCGCAGGACCTCGAGGCCGTCGTCGTGCTCGAGGCCTCGCCTGACTACAAGTTCGTGCACGTCGAGCAGAACGGGATCGTGAGTACACCGTCAACGCTACGTGTTATTGGTCTGTGACCTCTGTGGCGCGGCGGGCGAAGGTCTGCGACGCAGGAGGTTGCGGGTTCGATTCCCGCATCGGGACAAATGTTTGCACGATTTTCAGATATTTGTTCACCCTGAATTGGTCATATTATATGTACAGTAAAAAATATCTATCTATGTAATCAATTATTGTATCAGTCATCTAGTACCCATAACACAAGCTCTACTTAATTTGAGAAGTCGTCAAATAATGTTATGAGTACAAAGTTGGGATAAAAGTAGGTGGTGTAAACGTGTTCTTGAGTGGAGACCGCGACTCAGTAAACGTTGTGTAGGAGGCCCTCCGGCAAGGTGGGATGAGGATCTGCGAAATACTTCTGGCAGATGCTGGATGCGACAAGCTGAAGACGGGGTACTATGGGGCTCATTAGGGGAGGCCTATGTCCAACAGTGGACTTATGTGGGCTGATGATGATGTACAAAGTTAACTATTAAAAGCACTACTTATACAAGTTCCCAATAGTTATCGTGTGTAATGTCCAGGTGCGGTCGTACAACCCGCGCACGTCGTTCGGCGAGCACCAGTTCTTCGTGTACGTGCTGTCGGGTGACGCGAGCACGGTGTACGTGCCCGTGGTGCCGGCGCGGCTCGGCGCCGTGCGCGTGCGCCTGCACGCCGCCACGCTCATGGGCACGCATCGCTACACCAAGACTATACATGTCGAGGTACAACTATGCCTTTTATTTAGACTATGAAGGTCGAGGTACACAACTATGTTTTTTATTCAGACCAAACGCGTCGAAATCAAAAATCAAAGTGCTTTATTTCCTTTAGACCTTAAAGGACTCTTGGACACGTCACAAAGTCGAGGAACACCACTATGTGTTTTATTTAGACCATACGGATAAATGAACATCACTATGTTTTTTATTTAGACCATACGAGTCGAGATACACCAATATGTCTTTTATTTAGACCATACTTGTCGAGGTACACCGCTATATCTTTTATATAGACGATACATGTCGAGGTACACCACTATGTCTTTTATTTGACGACCTCTGTGGCGCGGTGGGTGTAGGTCCGCCTGCGACGCAGGAGATGGCTCTGCAGATATTTAGACCATACGGGTCGGGGTATACCACTATGTATTTTATTTTTACTGATAGACTAAAAAGATTCAGGGAAAAATTAATCAAAGTGATCAATTTATTTCCCAGTAATGACGACTTCTGTGGCGCGGTGGGCGAAGGTCCGCCTGCGACGCAGGAGGTTGTGGGTTCGATCCCGATTCCCGCCTTGGAACAAAATGTTTGTACGATCTGCAAATATTTGTTCAGGGTGTTCAGGTTCTTTTCTATGTATAATAAAAAATATCCATGTACTAGTATATTATTATTCATATCAGTTATCTAGTACCCATAAAACAAGCTCTTAGCTTGGAGCTAGATAATGCCGTGTGAACTGTCCAACATTTTTTTTATTTATTCTAGCCGGACGGTCTCCCGCAATACCGCCACCAGTCCGTGGTCCTCGACCTGTCGAACCGCGCCTACGTGTTCCAATACATGCACGTGAACGTGACCGAGACTCCCATCATACCATACGAGGTGGACCGCTACTACGTGTTCGGCTCCAACCGCGCCAGGATATCCGTGGTCGGGGACGTGGTCGGCCCGCTGTTCCCGACCATGCCGGTCAACGCGACTAGCCTGCTGCACCTGCCTATGGTGAGTCTAGAAAATCACTATACATATCAATACATCAAAATATATCAGTATACCTGCAAAATCAAGCAAATGAGGGCAACAAGAAGAGAACTGTTTTTAGGTTTAAGCTCGCCTTTGCATTATTTTGTATCGAATTTTTTTATTGTATATTATACAGTGCCATAAAGAATTAAGGGCATTGATACTGGCAACAGTTAACATTTTCAATATAAAATGAGTTAAATTTACATTAATAATCTATTTGCATATATTCTGAAAGAACAATGGCAGGTCTCCATACTAAGAATTGTCTGGAATCAAATTGAAGCGTCCCGTAATGAAAAATATGTTGAAAGATTTGGCGTTTGCTCCAGAATCTATAAATGAGACTATTTTCATTAAAAAAGCCGGGAAAAAAAAGATTTCGGTGTTTGGATTTTTAGGTTATGATTATGAATGAACGTCAAACAAAAATTATCTATAATAGATCGCAAATTGAAATTAAATCTTAAAGAAATTGATAATGTGGTGTGGTTAATTGAGGTAATGAGTATTTACAGACAAACGAAATGAGAAAAATCGAAATAAGTTCTAACTTTCTTGTATGTTTACAAAAACTGGGCGCGTTTTTAAAATATACTTGCCCCCTTGCCCCGTAAACACAAAAAAACTGAGGGTACCGTATACACAAATAAATGATGTTGGACAATCCACACAGCATCATCTAGCCCGAAGCTAAGCAGAGCTTGTGTTATGGAGAACCATATAGATAACTTATATACCTATACTTACTTAAAACAATGTATATAAGTATCTACATAGATAGTTACTTTTATTTTACGGCCCTTCGCCCGCCAAGTAACAAAGGTTGTCATAAAATACCTAATGTGGGCAAATAAAAAACACATTTTGTTAAACATATTTATTTCATTCCTCATTCTCATCTCGCAACTCTCGGGTCAAGTCCTAAGACTTGATATCGGCGCAGTGTGTTCACGCATAGATTGCAGTTTACACATAAAATAGTGTGCTACGATGACCTCTATAATAATAATCTGCCATTACGATTGTCCCGGGTTTACAACAAAAGTCCAATTCACTAGGCAAAATCAGAGAACAGTAAGATTAGCTTATGATCACGCAAAGCAATATCGGAGTCCTAAGGGCACGTACTAGTCACACAGGGCAGTATCAAGCAGTCCATAAAGACTCCAGGTCGGGTAGAAATATATAAAAAGCCAAAATATAAACACAAAACACAGCGGAGATTAAAAAAGCGAGTCTCGGAAGGATTCTGTAGCGTATTAACAGACAACCACAGACAACATGACACTGTCAAAGACAAAAGATAAAATAGTACCTGCACCACTAATAAAATGGTAACATTTCGAATGTACCTCATTCTAATATCATTTGATAAGCTTTTAAATAACATAAAATAACTCCGGCCTTTACGAGAAGGAGTAAATAATTGAAAAATCGTAGAAAATTAATTAAATTTGATTCATATACATCAAATCCATGGACGCGAAAAAAAGTCCAGACCAAATTCTGCCATTGTTCTTTATGTGACATGAATGTTTAAAATTAGTTTTTATGGTCATAGGTAGACATACTAACAATTTATGAAGCAAAAACCAAAAATGTAAACTGGTCTTAAGTGACAGCTCTACAAGTATTTTTAATTATTTCCGTTGATAAAAACGTAAATTACCATTACTCTTTCCCTCCCCAGGACTCAGCCGAACAGACTATGTTCAGTTTCGCAGCCAACATGTACCTAACTCTATACATGCGACTCATCAACCAACGCAACCGAACACTCGAGCGCGATGCCTTCTACCACATGAACGTGCTCTACCAACGACAGCTCTCCTACATGAAGCCCGACGGATCCTTCTCTCTCTTCAGGAGCGACTGGTAACTAACAACACATGTACCTAACTCTATACATGCGACTCATCAACCAACGCAACCGAACACTCGAGCGCGATGCCTTCTACCACATGAACGTGCTCTACCAACGACAGCTCTCCTACATGAAGCCCGACGGATCCTTCTCTCTCTTCAGGAGCGACTGGTAACTAACAACACATGTACCTAACTCTATACATGCGACTCATTAACCAACGCCAACGCTTCCGAACACTCGTGCGCGATGCCTTCTACCACATGATTGTGGTCTACCAACGACAGTTATCCTATGAAGCCGTGCGGATCCTTCTCTCTCTTCAAGAGCGACTGGTTACTAATATTACATGTAACTCTATACATGCGACTCATCAACCATCGCAACCGAACAGTCGGATGAGCCTCATATCATCGCATTATAAATTCGCTGCTAAACATAAGCTTTCCCCAAGCGACCACGCCACAAAAAGCCGATCTCAGCCGCCATCTCTTAATATTTTTACAATACCAAGCCTTTATAATATGAGTAGTTCTTATGGTTGTAGTCTGTCACCCTTTCTTATTAGTATAATTGATTGAACTGATAATGTAGATAAGTAGTAGAACTAAAAATTGCGACGCTCCTTTTTACCCAAGATTAAATTTTCTTTTGTGTATCAATTGTAAATACTAGTTCTAATTTGTTACTGTTATGTGGTTATAATTTTCAAATGTTTGTTATTTTGTGTATTTCTCTTTTCTGTTTTTATAAAATTCCCCTTACATACAACCACAGCTTTCATGCTCCATTCCATCATTACGGTTTCGAGGGATAATATGATTTTACCTTATATTAATCCGTTTTGTTTTTTTTTTCTATACAATACGGCTGTTACGCTATAGCACGTAATAACGAACAGCCTGTATAACAAACATGTTTTCCTCAGGAACCAATCAGCGTCAAGCGTGTGGCTGACCTCATTCTGCGCTAAGATATTGCAAGACGCTTCCTTCAATGAGTGGGAAAACTTCATTTATATTGATCCTGACGTGAGTAGTATTTTGACATTTTCATGTATTTGTATTACTTGTCTTTATTATAACACACTAGCGGTCCGCCCAGGCTTCGCACGGGTATTAAACAAAAATTTCAGAAATTATACACACTAAGACGATGGGTTTCACAGTTTTCATACGGATTCCTTACTTTTTTTAACAGCATTGGGGTTTTTGACATTGACTCGACACTCCATAACTGACGCTGGCCGTAGAGAAAAGCAAGCACCGTGCGCCTCATATTCAAACTCTTTTTCTATTATGACGCGCCATAATAGAAAAAGAGGTTGAATATACAGCGCACGGTTAAATTATTGAATTTTTCATGCGGATCCCTAACTTTTTTGAAAATATTATATAGCCTATGTTTATCACGGAAAATTAAGGATTCTAATGGTGAAAGAATTTTTCAAATTGGTCCAGTAGTTTCGGAGCCTATTCAATTCAAACAAACAAACAAACAATCAAATCTTTCCTCTTTATAATATTAGTATAGATTATTTGCATATGGTGTGTTGAGTCCTCTTTCACAAAATGGCAAATAAAATAAATTCGAACTTGTATAGCTTTCCTTTCTACCATGTCCCTGATTCTGTCTTCTTTAGTATTTTGAATCCTTAACAAGTGTCTCAAACGCTGAGTAATTGACCAATTATTTGACCACTGCAAATGGAAAACTAAGTATGGTTCGAAAGTAACCTCACATAATTACTTATGACGAATTAATCATCACTCTGGAAACGAATCAATGGACAAACTTCTTGAAAGGTCTTTTACATTACCGTTCAAGAAGTTCAGATTGATTAGTTTGATCTGCTTTCAATAAACCGGCCGTAACTGCACCAAATAGTTTAAGAATAATAACTAAGCCTTTTATTTCCAAACTCCTTATTATAGTATGTATAATTTTGGTTAGTAATTATAGGAATTAATTATGAACTATGTTAGTAGGTGATGGCCGTGTGGTACCGGCATAGAATTTCACCACCCCAACTCTTCCCGTGGGTGTCGTAAGAGGCGACTAAGGGAAACACAGCGGGGGGCGGGCAGCAGCGCCTTCTGCAGAACAACTACACCGAACTGCGATCCCCAACCCGCATGCCTAGCGTGGGGATTATGGGCAATAACCCCCAAATAATGATGCCATCTATGGCGCTCATTAGGGGAGGCCTATGTCCAGCAGTGGACTATTATAGGCTGGTGATGTTGTAGTAGGTGATTAAATATTTACATTGGAGATTTGGATCCCTTCTTGGCCTGAGTTTAAGAATAAGATTCATTTATTTGCTTACAACATGGTAACACTTTATTACAAAATATAAATTTTCTAGGTAATATCAATGGCAGTATCGTGGGTACTAGACCACCAGACCCCGGAGGGCGCGTTCTACGAAGTCACGTGGCTGCCCAACCGCAACGATAACTCCACCATAGTCGTGCCCAAGAACAGCTCTCTGTACCAGCAGCAACGCAAGAACAGCCAGACTGACTGGAACGATCAGAACAAGTACACTGAGGTTAGTGCTGTTAGAGTTAGATGTTCCTTCTATGTCTCTACTTATAAATATCATCATCAGGCTATAATAGTCTACAGCTGGACATAGGTCTCCCCTAATGAGCCCATAGATGGCATTATTTATCCTTTGGGGTATAAAAATATACCGAGGTTATTTTAGAATAAGACATTTGTCTTTACTCATTATATAGATAACTTTATGTCATTCACATTCACACTCAGATTGAGATTTTGGATTTCAATAACTTTATTACTTAAACGGCTTTCAAAATAAGCACTTTGAACTGCTCTCACATACAACATATTTTTCTCCAATAGCTACTATTTGAGAAGAGTAAATACATTGCTTGTGTACTTCGATAGATTTACTTGATTATAATTCAGCTTTATATCACCATAAAGTTGTAATCTTCCTCCAAGAGTAATATCGCGGGCCACAGCCACTAGGTGCTACTACTAGGCTACTAGGTCCGCAGGAACACATGTGATTCGTAGGCCACGAAGATTTGAAGCTAAGATTTATGTTATTATAGTGCGTAAGCCCTCGCACTCGGGGTAATCCCCAGGAAATTAAATATTGTCCTAAGTGGCGACGAAGGTCTGCCGGCGACGCAGGAGGTTGCGGGTTCGATTCCCGCCTCGGGACAAATATTTGTACGATCTGCAGACATTTGTTCAGCGTTTTCTGGTCGTTTTCTATGTATAGTAAAAATATCTATATATGTAATAATATTGTATTATGTACTCTTATATCAGTCATCTAGTACCAATAACACAAGCTCTGCTGAGCTTGGGGCTAGATGATGCTGTGTGGATTGTCCGGCATTATTTATTTATTTAAGTTTAGTGGTCTACACACTCCCGTACGGAGGGCCGCGGGTTTGAGTCCCGCAAAAAACATTTTTATTTTTGGGATAATATGTATAATGTGAACCTATTGGCCCAACGCGGCACACGCTATGCACGGCAGTGGGCCAGCGGCTTAAGCTGCAGCTTGCGCCGCAGTGGGTATGTAGCTTTAAGTGTAGTAAACAGTAGCTGTTAACCAATGCTGTTACCATCCGGATTTATTTAATGTAGAAGGTGACAAAAGATAGCCTATGTGCCATATAGAAACGGAACTTCGAGTTTATAAACCGAATCAAAGCTATCATAAATATTATAATCTCTTGTGATTGTTACAGACGACAGATTCAATAATAATGCAGCGGAACATTTCATTGACGGCGCAGGTCATCATCACTCTGGAAACGGTTAAAAACTTAAAGGATATTGGAGTGAGAGAGGTGAGACATACTTATACTCTGTTTTAGTGAATTTGGCAAGAAAACCAGAAGAAAATTTAAGCCTCCGGGGAAATGTAAAGCCAAGTTTCATCGGATCAGTTCAAAGGCTTCTAGTCCGCCTTTATGTTGGCTTAGTTTCATGAAAGAAAAGATAAGATAGATATAGATCGAAGTAACTAATGAATTCAATAAATATCAGGAACTTAAAGTTGTACAATTTCACCAGATTTTCGACTTCTTCCGAATCTATGTTTGATAGGGAATAGTTACTGTCAGTAAATTCTTCTAATAAATATTTCCACTTTTCTGTACGGAAGGTGTCAATCTGGAAACACTCTTTGAACATGTTGTACGTGTCTAGTACACCGCACAAGTCTTATCAATCACACATCATCATTTGCCTATAATAGTCCACTGCTGAACATCGTAATGAGCCCATAGATGGCATTATTTGTCATTTGGTAGTTATTGCCCATAATTTATATTTCCGCACAAGTCATCGAAGCTTCATTAATGTATATTAAGTAATAATATAATATCTGCAGCCCTAGTCAACGGCCGCTTGAGCCTAGCTTCGCGGTGATCCGCCGCTTTGATATATTTTTTACTGTAGAGTTATTTTATAATAATTTTGTTGTATATTCTGTAATAAAAAATGTATTTTTAACGAGATGAATAATTAAATGAAGTGGAATAATTAATAATAATAGTGTATTATGTATATGAGTCATCTAGTACCCATACCACAAGCTCTGCTTAGTTTGGGACTAAGTGTGGATTATCCGGCGTTATTTATTTATTAATCCTAACCCCCCCTCCCCCCCCCCCAGGGTCTATCCGCGCGCGTCGTGTCAGCCCAGCAGCGCGGCATCGCCTGGCTGGAGCGGCACCTGCAGCTGTTAGACGACTTCGGAGAGGTGCTGCCGCTGGCGCTGGTCGCGTACGCGCTCACCTTCTCGAAGGCGCCGAGTTCTGAACACGCTTACCGGCTGCTGCTGAAGAGACAGCGGTCTGAGGGTAAGTCTCCAGATAGAGCTTGTATTGTAGACTTTATAGCATCCAAACTTGTACCGAACATGCCTCCTCCGAACAAGGCTTTGCTATAATCTCCATGCTTGGCATGCAATATAGGTAATTGCAGAGGTGGTTTAACATATGTATGAAATCTGTTTTCTGGGCTTTCACTGGTAGCTTTCCTTAGACGGCTTTAACTGTAAACGTTGAGCTTCTTCAATAAATATTAAGTTTCCAGTTGTGGGCAAGATGAAGCCCCAAAAGTCGTGGACGCCAAAAAGGAGTTTAACGACATACTTATAGTCGCTGGGCACACCTGGTTACGAAACACAGGCACACAATAGGTATATACTTTACACACTGCACAACATTTGTTGATTTATGGCCTGCTACGATTATAAATATCGGCATTATCGGCACACCGGTCACGGCACACGAAGAAATCATCCTTATCATACTAACAATAAATTCTATCTTCACAGGTGGCCTAGTCTACTGGGGCAAAGAACCAGTCCCCCAACCCCCCTACAAGATGGAGAATCAGAAGCCATTCCTCCTACCCCGCCTCCCGTATAAATACGACTCGAACAACGTCGCGGCCACGGCGTACGCACTGCTCACTTGCATGGACCATCAGGATAACAACGAGCCGATTGTAATGTGGCTCAACGCACAGCGGCTGCACGACGCGGGCTGGGCGTCTACACAGGTACAACTTGCTTTAGCACAAGTGTAGAAGGGGCAGCGTACACACCCTTGTACAGTAAACGAACGATTTTTGTTATGGTGAGACAGTTCAGTACGCGACGCAAACGCAACAAAAGTTGTCGCAAGTCAGCAGTTAAGCCCAGTAGTTACGACCCAATCCCCGCCTTAATTATTTATTGATTGTTTGAATAAAATCAACAGCTCTTAAACTAGGCAGTTCGAACCTTAATATTCAACTTACTGCCAATGAACTATATACATTTTATAAAATAAGATTTTGTGTAATAAAGTAATTCCATGTACCCAAGTACAGACTATTAATACAGTTCAAGTGTTTCATCTCTTTCATTTTACCTCCCGCAATAGGATAGCTTATAATCTAAAGTATAGCTATAAACTATCAATACTTAACAAAAATAGTTCTTTTGTTGTTCGTTTTATATTTGGTATAATTATGTTAGTTATGAGACTGATAAATTTTCTTTTCCTACAGGACACGTACATTTCCCTACGAGCCCTAATCGAGTACACGAATCGAAAGCGCCTGCGTGACGTGAGTGAACTCACGGTGACGGTCGATGCCGTGGCACTGAACGAGTCTCGCACCATCACTCTCAGGAACGACAACCTCGCTATCATGCAGTACATCGACGTAAGTACCCACCACAGGGGATTATTAGCTATCATTAATATCAGCCTATAATAGTCCACTGCTGGACATAGGCCTCCCCTAATGAGCGCCATAGTTCCCTGTCTTCAGCTTCTCGCATCCAGCATCTGCCAGCAGGTTTCTGCTGGACATAAGCCTCCTTAATTATTTATGATCTGTGGGCTATTAGCTACACATAACCGAAATCTAATAACAACAAATAATTCGCGGCTTTGATTCCCCAGTTTAGAATGAAAAAACATGAGATAGGTTGGAGATCATATACGCCAAGGCCTTCTTGACATACTGACACACATTTTACGCAGATTTTAATTACTTATATTGTTTGTTCATAATAGTTAACTGTATTATTTATGTTTGTTTTTAGAAGTGTGCTGTTTAATTGTTTTTAATTATATGTTTGCGTCTGAAATTTGAAGTAGCAGATATACCCACAACCTGTATCTGTCGTAGATCCCGTCCGCATGGGGCACGGTGAAGGTGACAGCTCGCGGCGCCGGCTACGCGATCCTGCAGATGTCGGTCCAGTACAACGTGGACGTGCCGCGCTTCCAGACGCCGCCGCCCGCGCGCGCCTTCGCGCTGCGCTCCGAGCAGCTCTACCACGGGCGGAACCAGTCGCACATACACTTCCAGGGGTGTGCCGCGTACGTTCCTCACCTATGCATATAACTATACATAGATACGACTTTATTATAACACACTAAGAAAGAGAACATACCACGGACGGAACCAGTCGCACATACATACACTTCCAGGGGTGCGCCGCGTACGTACCTATACATACTTTAAAATAAATAAAAACGAGTACATTGATATATATTTTTATTAATACATAGAAAACGACCAGAACACCCTGAACACATTGTAGATCGTACAAACATTAGTCCCGAGGCGGGAATCGAACCCGCAACCCACTGAGTCGCAGGCGGACCTTCGCCCACCTTGCCACAGAAGTCGTCATGTGTGTTGTTGTGCAGATGTACGTAATGCGTGTATTGTTGTGCTGGTGTACGTTAGGTGTGTTGTTGTGCAGCTGGACGTTATGTGTGTCGTTGTGCAGATGTAGTTATGTTTGTCGTTGTGCAGGTGGACGTTATGTGTGTATCATTGTGCAGGTGGACGTTATGTGTGTTATTATGCAGATGTACGTTATGTGTGTCATTGTGCAGGTGGACGTTATGTGTGTCGTTGTGCAGGTGGACATTATGTGTATCGTTCTGCAGATTGACGTTATGTATATCGTTGTGCAGATGTAGTTATGTGTGTTTTTGTGCAGGTGTACGTTATGTGTGTTGTTGTGCAGATGGACGTTATGTGTGTTATTGTGCAGATGTACGTTATGTGTGTCATTGTGCAGGTGGACGTTATGTGTGTCGTTGTGCAGGTGGACATTATGTGTATCGTTCTGCAGATTGACGTTATGTATATCGTTGTGCAGATGTAGTTATGTGTGTTTTTGTGCAGGTGTACGTTATGTGTGTTGTTGTGCAGATGGACGTTATGTATATCGTTGTGCAGATGTAGTTATGTGTGTTTTTGTGCAGGTGTACGTTATGTGTGTTGTTGTGCAGATGGACGTTATATATATCGTTGCGCAGATGTAGTTATGTGTGTTTTTGTGCAGGTGTACGTTATGTGTGTTGTTGTGCAGATGGACGTTATGTGTGTTATTGTGCAGATGTACGTTATGTGTGTCATTGTGCAGATGGACGTTATGTGTGTTATTGTGCAGATGTACGTTATGTGTGTCATTGTGCAGGTGGACGTTATGTGTGTCGTTGTGCAGGTGGACATTATGTGTATCGTTCTGCAGATTGACGTTATGTATATCGTTGTGCAGATGTAGTTATGTGTGTTTTTGTGCAGGTGTACGTTATGTGTGTTGTTGTGCAGATGGACGTTATGTATATCGTTGTGCAGATGTAGTTATGTGTGTTTTTGTGCAGGTGTACGTTATGTGTGTTGTTGTGCAGATGGACGTTATATATATCGTTGCGCAGATGTTGTTATGCAGGTGTACGTTATGTGTGTTGTTGCGCTGTACGTTATGTGTCGTTGTGTAGATGTACGCTATGTGTCGTTGTGTAGATGGACGCTGGTGTCGGAGTCGCCGCGCTCGGGGCTGGCGGTGCTGGAGGTGGGCGTGCCGACGGGCTACCGCGTGCAGCAGCAAGCGCTCGACGCGTACGTGCTGTCGCGCCGCGTGCCCGCGCTGCAGCGCGCAAGATACACGCCCACCAAAGCCCTCTTCTACTTCACATACGTATGTACATACATCTATACTTATGAACATAGTTTATTTTTTTTTTTATAATAGTGCGTAAACCCTCGCACTCTGGGTAATCTCGAGTCCCCCCGAAATCGATTTTTTTGGAATAAATATTAAATTTTCTAAACATAGATCACAATTTATTTATAGTAATAACTTACTTTTACATCACTGAATACTAGCGGTGCGCACCAGCTTCGCACAGATATTTTTCATCAGGATCGCTAACTTTGTTGAAAATATTCTATAGCCTATTTTCATAACGGAAAACTTAGGCTTCTAATGGTGAAAGAATTTTTCAAATCGGTTCAGTAGTTTCGGAGTCTATTCAAACAAAAAACAAACAATCAAGTCTTTCCTCTTTATAATATTAGTATAGATTACAAATATTGTTTGTGTAATAATAGGCTCTGAAATCAAGGAAACGACAGTTAATGGCTCTTTTTCCAAATTCTAACCTATTTAACTAATACATTAGAAATCGAGTCTCTTGGACTTTTTATCAACAACCTCCATTCGTCTTTTGGCATGCCATTCTTGAGTGACATCTCTGAAGTACGCAATAGGTATGCATAGGATACCCTGTATATCCACCCTTCAACTTATGTAAGTATGTAGTTGGGTCCAAAGTATCATTGCAAAGTCAGTTGTACATAATAATAATTTGTTGCAGCTATACGAGGAGCCGACCTGCATAAACTTCACGATGGAGCGCTGGTACCCCGTCGCTAACATGTCGCGGTATCTGCCCATTCGAGTCTACGATTACTATGCACCAGGTACTTCATATTACAGATAATATTACAAATGTAGAAAATTACAATTATCTACCTAAATAAAAGCTAGTATTTACAATTGAAACAATTCAGCTAACAGCAGACTGTTGCGAACAAACTACAGGTAGCTCAACTGATCCATATCAATACCAGTTGGAAGTGTACCCAAGATGCTGGCTGCACGCTGTCTGGTAATGCTGATGCGCTGCGCCAGATATTGACCAAATGTTAATAATATTTGTTTTTTATATCTCCAGAAACAAAACTCAGAATTAGATATAAAATATTTATCTGCACAATCAGACGTATTAAGGTACTACGAATAAACAAAATAACTTATAAATGTAAGCCCGAAAGCCATAAAACGGCTTCTGCCTCAGCTTGAGATGGTTAGAGCTTAGCTCGGGGTTAGATAATGTTGCCCGGATAGTCCAGCATTATTTACTGTTATTTTTATTTATTATATTCCAGAACGCTTCAACGAGAGTATATTCGACGCGTTACCAACATACCTCCTCAACATCTGCGAAGTGTGCGGCTCATCGCAGTGTCCATACTGCGCTATCTACAACGCTGGACCTACAATCGCACTGGCGTTGCCTCTGCTGGCTCTAGCCCTGCTATTAACGGTAGT
Source organism: Eupithecia pulchellata (assembly GCA_963931895.1). Lineage (NCBI taxonomy): Eukaryota > Metazoa > Arthropoda > Insecta > Lepidoptera > Geometridae > Eupithecia > Eupithecia pulchellata. Next base: position 10,770,144 of record OZ007538.1, read on the forward strand.
GAGGTGGAGAAATGACGTTGTATGAGTTGCCATCTCATCAATCCAGTGCTAACATGACAAAGGTTTTATACGCTGACTTACATATTGCCAGGATAGATAATTAGAGGCCTTACCTACCCAATCCTCTATGAGCCCTTATTAAACTTGAACATAAGATGAGTTTGGCAATGATGAGGCAGATTTTATTTCATAAAAATAGGTATTTTTTAAATCTGGAACGTTCCCCTTTTGCTCTTAGTATTTTCGAAGCAGAGGATATTATATTAAAACTGCTGGAGGCTTCCATTTGTAACGTCTGCGTTGAAACTTGTATGTAGAAAAATAACATCGCACCAACTTAAAAAACATTTCGACTTGATGCAGTATATCAGATCTAAAACATGTGCAATCGTAATCTCATAGACTGTGCTTATAGGCAATCAATACTTGTTGTTTATACATCACATTGTTATAAGAGCAGCTTCATAAGAATATATGTAAGATATTAACACGTCCAGTGCCACTGAATCGCCCTCCGTGTCCACGTAATTGTTATTCCAGTGTCGATGACGCACCTGGTGCCTCCACCGCCAAATGTACGCAGCATCCGGCAATACATTATGAAAAACCTTGTGGCATTGAATGTGTTAAACATTCGTCATTCATATCTAGGTAACAACTAGGAAATGAAAATGGTCAAAGTACTTTTTTAAACGAAAAACGGGACATTGTTCTAGACAGCTCTGCCTTCTGTTGGTAGCGTTGAATTTTTAATTGATCATGGCAATAAAATGTTTAAAACAATGAAATCAAAGAGTTCTTTGTAGTATGTACTTATAGTGTCTTATTTTAAAGCATGGTATATTGCTTTTTTAAATTAATTTTAAAACTAATGTGTACATATCGTGAGAGTTTCATTCATATTTTTATAATACAAAATCTTTAGTGGTCCATTGAAAATATGTCAAATCATAAAAAAAAATTAAACGCACACACAAATTGTGTAAATTGATAAAGAAAGTCAGATCTTAAAAAAAATTGTAATACAATCTTAATTGGGTTGCCAATCATTTCTGCTTTATTTAAAATTATACTCTGTCATACTTCATAACTTTTTTCTATAAACTTTCTTTCCTTTTTACTTACTTTAACATGTTCTTCCAAACTTTGGTACCTACCTTAATAAGGTAGTTGTTGGGTCGGAGAAATTTGTATTATTTTATTTAACCACCGTTAGAGTGTAGATATTGCTTATTAATATGCCTTTTAAGAACCAGTTGATTCCCATCTGTCCTCTTGGAATCTATATTTCATTCCAGCGTAGTTTTAAGTAGTGTTTGTAGCATAGAACCGAATCTGATGGATAAACATATATGTAGGTGCATGCTTAATATATCAAATATTAAGCATGCATGTACATGTGTTTATCCACATATTGCAGAATGAGATCCAATTTAAAGTGTTAAAAATAGTATAGGATTTTTCTTTTTTATAATATGTTTTGAAATACTTCCTTGATTATTTTAATAAGCCCTTACATAGTGTAATGAGCATTTATCCACGAATCTCAGTTTTCTTATTGTTTAATTATCTTTGGTGCTGCAATTACTGTCAGCATTACAGCTTTCCTTTTCTTCATTGGTCAGTTTAAAATCGTAATAAATATTTTCCAAATCAAATTAACTATTTGTAGCATAAAATGCATACTTGCCTTGAATGAGTAAAGCTTCAATTTAATTAGTAATATGTATCATATTTACAATATCAAAATTATGGATAACTAAAGTTTATTTATCTAAAATATAATCTTGTTATTAACACTAATTGCCTTAGTAACATTATAAAAGACAATATTTTATTTAAAAAGAATGACTACATACTCTATGTAAGAATAATTACCATAAGTTTATACATTTTCTCTAGATATAATTAAGGGTATATTATTTTACGGTTACATTTAAATTTTGGTTTTTTTGCTATGTTTCCACAATATTTTATGAATTAGCATTATGTAGCTATAAAATTATGAACTACCCATCCAAGGTAAATTATATTAGTACCTATATTTATAGTTCAGGAAAAGAACTTATTTGAAACATATATACTTATTTGAATATTTATTGGTCTAAAAATTATTTACAAAAGAATCTCAGGTCTAATGACATGTTACTTAAATAGTTTCCGTCCAAAATTACCATTGACTGATGTTTTTTACCTCTTTTAGATCATTTATTTACTTGTGTGTATTATTTTTCTTAAGTTGTTACAACTTGTGTTAGTGTAGGAGAGTGTAAGAGTATCCATGTCTATTGACTCTTCATAGATTTATTTCCAAATAAAACTTTACAAAACTAATAGTATTTTATTTATATAAGGTTAAAGATTGCCTTCATAGAAAGGAAGATAAGCCAGGCCTGCCTTCATAGACAAACCTACCTACGGAAACATAGAAATTCACCTGTTGTAAATAATGTACATAGGTTTTCTATTTCCTGATATACCTACCTATGTAACCTTCCTATGCGTAAGTAAATATGCTGTGTAAAAGTGCACCTGAATTGAATAGAAAATATGAATTCCTGGGTCTACTGTACACCCTGTATCCGCCAGAATAGTACTTCAATGGTATCCGCCAATGAATTCAATGCTTCTGAAACCTCACAATTGAATAGGTTTATTGCATGGATCACAAAGGGATGCTCTTACTTCTTTGGTTTATTGTCCGTTCCATATCAACTGAAATGGCAGAAAAGTTGCAAACCAGATATAACCATTAGCAAAGAAGTCTAAAATTAAAATAATAGTTGGTATGGCATCATTTTTAGTTTTTTCAAATTATTGTGGTCTTAGTAACATTTATTTTGTTGTCATTATTTTATTAAATTGACACTATCAACTTCTGATGTAGCCTATAAATTATTATTATTTTAAAGAAAAATTCTATCACCATTCAGAATCCTACATTATCCGTGATGTACAATATTTTCAAAACCTTTGGCTTATGTAAGAAATCTTTGATATTGTAACCCTTGAATAGTCTTTGTTTTTTTTTGTTATATACCTGTCCGATGCCTGGATGGATTGCTCTTAGAGAATTTAGAATTAAATTCTCTAAGGGATTGCTAGTCCAAATAAGAATAATAAATCATTTATTTCAGGCACCTATTAACAGATAAGGATGGTAAAAAACTAATTCATTATAAAGCAGAGACAAACTAAAGTAAATTAAGATCATTGGTATTGAACTACATTTTATTCCAAACATTATTGCTAGAACAATAAATACTTATAAATCACAGCTAACTAGCATTATTGCCTCTTCTTGACTTGCTTCGCTTTAGAAGTGGAGGCCTTAGCAGTGCTGCCTCCACTGAAGAGAGACGTTATCATCTCCGACATCTCTGGCATTTCTGTCATCTTAGTCAAATTAGTGATCTGCTTTAAATCTTCCTTGGTCTCAGGGTCATTCATCATCTTAGGCAGGACCATAATCAGGAGAAGAGGCAGCACCATCATGATGACCATAGGGTTGAACAAGAAGTCGGTCATCCTCCATTGCTCCCGGGCTTGGAAATATCTGAATTTGGACACAGCTTTCATTTTCAGTGGGTAGGGAACTTGAATCACTTGGGATGTTTGAATGTAGTTCACTCTGCGAGCTCTGAGTTTACCCTTTGAGTTGATCTCTACTCTCACTGGCTCATACATGTAGTCTGGGTGGATAACTTCGACGACGTAGGAGCCCGAAGGAATGTTGTGAATGAAGAATGAGCCATCTTCTCGTACAAAGCCAATGTACTCCCCGCTGTTCACATGCACCCGTGTGTTCAACTGCCAGGGTCCATACTCTAGTTCCTCGGGCGGGATGACTCTGCCTTCGATCATATAACGACTTAATCCCGTTTCTTCTTCGGAATTCGCACAAATAACATTCTGAAAGGTGATGATAGAAATCAGTCCGAAAATTAACTGTTTCATGATATCTGGTAACCTGAGGTGTTGTTTTAGATTTGAGTTGCGACCAATAACCTAAACCAATAATATAAGGCTGCTACAATGCAGCAAATAGAAATATTTTCCTGATTTTGTGCAGATTCTACCAAAAATTACGACTAAACTCGATCGATTGATTGATGACAAACATGACATTGACTTGACATATCAAGCAGTGTTGCCATCTTAAAATTCATTGAATGCATGAAAATAGCAGCAAGTCTGATTTGCGGCCTAGATATTCCTATGTATTACCAATATTACTTTACTTGTTTATTTTAATTTGCGAGAAAAAATAATAAACTGCCATACTTTTTTAAAATGTGTTAATTTGTTTACATAATATGTCATCTACTTATGTAAATAAAACCCATTGATTTCCGAGGTAAATAGAGTTGTCATGCTTACAATTTGACTTTAAAAAATGGCGGCTTCAATGGTGATGTGAATCATCGACTATGGAAAGATATTGATGCAGACATGTCTTATTTATTTTGTTATTTCATATTATTTTATTTTCAAGTACATAATTCATTGATTCATCATCATCATCATCTCAGTCCATTGCTGGACATAGGCTATGTATCAGACATTCCGCCTTGATCGAAATGCGTGAATCATCGACTATGGAAATATATTGATGCATAAAATAGACATGTCTTATTTGTTATTGCATATTATTTTCAAGGAGGTACCTAATCCATTGATTCATCATCATCATCATCTCAGTCCATTGCTGGACATAGGCTATGTATCAGACAGATCTACGTACCTGACTACAGTATCTACTGTAGTAGGTATTTACAATTATTGACATATTTAGCCGCAGAAATTTGTAAACCATTTATACTGATCCAAATAAATAATGCTGGACAATCCACACAGAATTTACTGCCTTAAGCTAGGCATAACTTATTTACCAAAATACATGGCAATCAATTTTTCTTTGACAAATTCCATTGCGCCATAACGCCCTGTCTTCACCTGCAGTCTTTCGCAGTTCGACATCCCATCTGGCCACGGTTTATTTATATTTACACTTCTTTTACAGTTTTTGTCTCCACTCCGGAACACGTTTACCCCAGCCATTGTCGCGAGATATGGCCGGCCGGCCCAATCCCAATTCAGCTTGCTAATTCTTACAGAAACAGCAGTATAGGTTGATGCGACAACACTATTTAATCGATATAGATAGCCAAATAGGTACATCACTTTTCCGATATCGATAATCGAGTGTGGCCTTTTCGCTGGAATTTCTATTATACCTTGGTGTCCGTTTGCTTACATTCATCCATAGATAAAGTATACCAATAGATCAATGCATTCATGTTTCGCTCAATCTCATAGAAAATGCTGCTGTCTCCTATAAATAACGTAATGGTTTTATTCTCTTTGGGTATTCAACGACTTTGGTAGGTAACTGTAGTGTCCATTAAAGTAGTTGCCTTATAGTTTTTACGTTTGATTCTTATATATACATTATTATATATTGAACTCGGTTCCGTGTAGCGGGCGTACTAGACCCCTAAATTTTTTAAGGTGCGTACCTACTTCTATCTATCTACGGCTGTTTAGAATAAACCCAGAAGGGTGATGTTACCATAGATCTATATAGGTATAGTACCGAAACAGACAAGGTACCTACCATGTTACGCGAGAACCTATAAGGGCGGTAAGGTTGTTGTAGTTCCGTCTTCTTGTCATGCATGTTTATTATAGATGTGCCATGCCAGGTGGCATGTCCTATTAGCCCTACCTAGGTGACCCAAAGTATGCACTTAGCCCTAAAGTTTTGCATTCTTAATTTTGACCTATCGCAAAACCACCGAAAGCTGTTATGCTAAGTTGAGTGACACGTTAATTAATAGTAGTTTTATTTTCTCTTGAATATGATGCCTATGACTAATTTAGTGCGCATTTAGTATTCATTGATACGGGTTGTTCTACTTTAATAACATTGTACTAGTATGAAGATAGGTTAGGATGAAAACTGAGCAATAATAAGGCAAAATTTATTAATTATCTCCCACTGTAGGCTGAATAACTTTAATTACAATTAAGTATTACAGAGGCACATCGACAAGGATAACAACATAGAAAAATCTGATTGATGAATGGAATTAACCACTGGATTCCACAAGTAGCAGGATCTCATAAACAAAGGAATTGATCTAGTAAAACAAATCACCAATCGTGACACTAGTGATGGTAACAGAAGAGCGAGCGCGTCACTAGTGAGACATAACAAGACGGACTGCGGGCGAGCGGGACTCCCGGGGCTCCTCTGCATTCAAACTCATTGTACGCCACCATCCAATTTATCTCTTGACAAAAACATCTGTACAAAATATATTAAATACATCTGCATGCTAATAATATGTAAGTCCGCAACTTCTTCAACAGCAATCACGATTATTAAAATGATTTAAACACAATAACTCCACCTCCTGTGCTAGAACAAACATTAAACTATAAACGAACCTCGCGCCTGAGACTATATACAAGTCAACATTTAAAACTCATACTCTCATCAGTCATGTACTCTGCTGCTTCTAATTTGTAATTCCTTTGAATCAATATCCGCGTTCACCGCTCCCGTCCTTTGCTTATCATCCGTGCGTGGCATCGTAGTATTATTTAGAATATATATGCGCGTGTGCTCGTGTGGTGGGACGGGTGGGCGCTAGTTGTTCCGCTCCTCCTCGCAGTCCCTGGAGATGTGTCCGGGCTTGCCGCACACGTAGCAGGTCTTGGTGCCGTCGGGGCAGTTGCGCGAGATGTGCCCCGACTTGTTGCAGTTGTAGCACGTCTGGTTGGAGCTGTCGCGCCCGCCCTCGGGGCAGTTCCGCGCGATGTGCCCCGTCTTGTTGCAGTTGTAACACGACGGCTCGTCCGGGCTCTGCGCGCACTCGCGCGCTATGTGCCCCGTGCCGTTACATCTGTGTACCAGTAAACAAAACACACGTTACTTAACAACATTCTTATTTAAGAATAAATTCAAAATAGCTTTAATGTCACTAGACAGCTGCAGAGGGTTATGCTGGTGCTCATTTGTCAGGCATAAGCTGTTGATGACAAGACAAAGTCTAGGGCTCTAACTTTATAGTCACAGTTAAGACCTGTTATCGACGATCAACAGGTTATTCACTGGTCACAGATAGAGACCTATTCGCTAAGAAATGGTGACGTTTTTTAAATAATCTTGTATCAAACTGACTGAATACATTGGCTGGACAAGCTACACCACTCTATTATTGAGCTACCAAGTCTCTAAGTCTCTGTTCAAAGCATAGGAGTCGTTGCCATGACGACAAAATGGTCACAGCTAATCTTTGAAGGATTTATTTCAACCAGGATCCCGATAAGATGCTCTAGATAAGCTTGTAGTTGAGGTCAACGAATGCATGGTATGGGCCTCAAATATATTTTCAGAAGCATGTTGTTTTAGGACTGTTTTTTTTTGAAGATAGCATCTTTAATGTTACATGCAAAATATAATTTAGTGCCGTATTTTAACCTAAAAACAGTCGGAACTCTGGGTCTATTGAATTGCAATATTAAGCATATCACCCCCTGTTAAAACATTTGTTTGTGAACAACCAGTAGATGTGCCCTGCTGGAAAAACGGGTTTTTCTTAAATGCTTCCCTAAAAGCAGGTGCAAGTTATTGAAGCGAGCAATAACATTGCAACGGACAGGTGACACATTCCATATGTAAATTATGTCTTCAATAATTTTGTATAAAACGTGTTTGTGTTGCGGAAAAGAATTTGTCGAGAGACACCGGTCTTACTTGGTGGCGTGAGATTGATAAGGGATTAAGAAAACGATAGATGTTGAGTGGAATTTGTTCTTGAAAATAACGCAGGATATTTTATTCACCAATGACTTCGCTTTAAATCAATAATATAATGAAGATTTGATTGAATGTTTGTTTCAATTGAATAGGCTCCGAAACTACTGGACCGAAATGAAAAATTCTTTCACGATTAGATTCCTAAATTTTCTCTGAACATAGGCTATAGAACATTTTCAAAGTTAAGGTTCTGCATGGAAACGCCGCCACACCCCAAGCCTCTAGAACCTTTTGTAATGCATATAGCAGTTGCCCTTGAAATCAAACGAAAATTAAAATAATGATATTCTGCCTCACCCAGTATTTCAATCCTCATGACAGATACAGATACTAAAGGGAAAACCTACTGAGCAATATTGACATATAGCAACACGTGGCCTGCCTTCATCTCGTTATCTCTTACGTTTCACACTCGCTCAGGCCATCAGCAACAACTGCTTTAGGCCTATATTGCACGCCCCTTTAGCAAATCCAAAGACAAGCAGAACGAGATAGTCTACCTATAGCAACGGTCGGCCTCCTCCTTGCAGTCCCTGGCGAAGTGTCCGGTGCGGTTGCATTTGAAGCACTTCTCGCGCTGGCGGCTGAAGCCCGAGTCTCCGCGCGGCGCTCCGCCCCCGCCCTGCGTGCACTCGCGGGCGAAGTGCCCCGTCCGGTTGCACTTGTAGCATACGCTCGAACTCATCGCTGGAACAAGAGGGGTACATTGCTGAGTTTGTTGGGAATGGCGGCGTTAGTACATCGGTTGTCCCGTGGTATAAATCGACCAATGCAACTTAGTCCGTGAATGTTGTAGAAGCAGACTAAAAGACTTACCAGAGGAAGGGCAGTTTCGGTCTGCGTATATATTTCGCCTGATTGGCGTGGTGGTTATACCCCAACCTTTTTTTACCATTGGTGGACTTAGATGGGCTGAACTTAACTACTGCTGGATGTCTCCAGTGATTGATAAATAATAAATTATTTGTATCTGCTATCTCACAAACTACAAAGCGAGTTGACAAAAGGGTTCCAATATCGCAGTTCGAGTGCGAAGTTAGGGATGTTATATCATTTTCAAAAGAAACATGGTAACGTGAGAAAAAATGTGGAATGATATTAAGAAGAACCAATGGAACCAGACTGAAACCTCTTGTTTATTTCATCTCCAAAATCTAGAATGGAACTTGACACACTTGCATAGAATTTACACAAAAATTTTGCAATGAGTTTTGAAAGACACGCAGTTTATTCGTAACGTACCTAACTGCTTTCTGTTCTAAGAGCAAACTGGATTGTAATGAAGGTGCCTAAAGTATGATCCTCAAAAGGACCTAATGACTAGAGCCAAAAACCATCCAAGATATTATCGTTTTTATATTAACAAACACGCTTGTATTTAATAAATAACCTATGAAGATCCACCCATAATAAAAAATCCAAATTAAACATCAAAATCCTGTTTTCAAACAAGAGACAACAACAGCTTCTACGAATTTCCATGTTTCCCCTATTCCACGAATTTCTTTGACCCCAAAATGTATACGTCGCGCAACCTTAGCCCTGACCTTGTTACGGTGACCTCAGGGTCATTCCCCTCTCCTATCTCTCTCGCACTAATAACCTCGTCAATATGCGTAAGGAGATGAATATTATTTACGTGATGACGCTCTTAGATAACGTGTCACATTGACATAGATTGACTTATTTATGATGAATATATGTATAAAGGTTTTTATTACGCCTGAGAATGATATTCGTTTGCCATAATGAAGAAGTCAGAATATAATCAGAAGATATTCGATAAATAATGTATATTGTCTATTTGATTTACAATATGATAGTCTGGATACCTACTAGGTACGTCTTAGCTAACATGTACCTAACACAATAAAAAATATCTATGGATTAATAACTAGATAAAAATGTTTACAAATAGAACTTTTAAACTTTCGGGATTTGTTACCTTGCTAACGGCTATTTATTAGGCAATTAAACCCTACTTTTTTTTTTTCGCCTACATCTCCATCGAGTTGTTGCGATCGTGCCGTAGTTTTGTGAATGGAGAACTAATTATTTACATCCAGACGCATGAAGTCGTACGAACAGACGGCAACTATGTGCAAGATGATCCGTGGTTTGATCGATGCTCCGGATCTGCACAACCTTCTGTTTCGGCTCTACATACCTGATAATTACCTTCGCCACAGAAACCTTGGCCTTTTTTCAGAGCCTTTTTGTAGAACCGTGGCGCGCGCCAACTCTCCACTGCCTCGCACTCTCACCGCCCTCAACAGACTTCTTGAACAGAACCCGGAATGTGATATTTTTGCGGATGAATGGAAGGAAATTATGTTGGTGTGCCTGAGGTTTTGCGAGAGAGAAGAATGAATGTTGACAAATTTTATGTATAGTTTCTTAGTTTTTTTATTTGTTCCTTTGTATAATGTACTTTAACTGGTGTAATTGGTTCATGTAATCGTCCTAGTTAATAATAATAAATAAATAAATAAATAATTGGTTAACTTGGTTCCTAGGTAGGTACTTCTTCTATAATTAAAATACGTTAAAATAATACTTACCTGTTTAGTTACCCATTATTAAAATATTAAAAAGTTGACAGTATCGGCAACTTAAGTTGCTCAGTCTACATATCGCATATAAACCACAAGACATCTAACAGCTTACTGATAGGTACTAATATTGTACAAATAAATTTTGTTACAATTGGATTAGGTACTCTATCTACGTATATTTTGTCACATGTTTTGCGAAAGCAGCACGTTATTCGCGAAATCCCCAACTTAGGTTTAACATAGAAATTTCAGTAACAAGTAGTTACCTGTAAGAAGCCGTATAAAATGTCTAGTGAAGTTATGCCATAGTTAGTATAGCTACTCTGTGAAAAGCGACGCCCATGGCAGCCTCGGATATATCGATTACGACTTGCATAACGACTTATTGAACCTGTTGTACTTACAGGCAACTCGGCAACCATCATAGGTTTAAAATAAATGTACCTATTTGTTCAATTTTACGAATAAATTGGGTATAGGTTCCAAATACCTACTAGTTACAGAATATCACTGTGGGACTGACTTAGACTTTGCAACACCTAGACCTTCCGGCGGGTGTAATATTTTCACATTTTTTACATTATAGCACAAGACCTAGAAGAAGCGACCAGACAGACATGGCAACATCGACTTGTTGAGCGGTAACAAGAGGAAGTTAAAGGATATTTACTGGGTAGCACGCAGCACTTCCTGCAATATGGTGATAAAGTCTGATCCCTTATCTGTTTGCCCATAATCCCCATGATAATGGATGATCCTTAATTTAAAAACTGTCTTTGTAGTTTGTCAAATTTTCTTCATTATGAAAGTTCAATTCAATACATGATGAATGTTAGCAGGTTAAGACATGAATTTCCCATACAGTAATATTAACTATTTTTAATTTGAGCATATTTTTATTTCATTATGGTCTGCTAAGATTTGTATTCGAATAGTAATGTAATGACCTAGGCTCCTTGAAAGCTTGTTTTTGTCTTTGTCTTTGAAAATATCAGATCAGTTGTTTTCATGGGCCCATAGTTTATTTATTGTAGCATGTATATTTTTAATACAATGAAATTAAGATAAAATAAATAAATAAATTAACAATGCTGGACAATCCACACAGCATCATCCAGCCCCAAGCTAAGCAGAGCTTGTGTTATGGGTACTAGATGACTGATATACATAATACAATATTATTGAATAGATAAAGGTAGAAAGAAGAGAAGAATATAGTGATTTCTTTACTCTAGGGGGTAAGCAACGGGCGAGCAAGAGATCATAAAATAATACATTCGAAATCCCAGAGCATAACATTAGATAATTGAATTCAACTGAGATCTAGACCATTGTTGAATGAAAATAAAACTATAAATGTGAGCACAAAGTGAAAGTTGTGAAAGTCATTGCCATGTAATTGTAGTAACTAGAGTGCGACGATTTTGTTGTTTTGTCTCGTTATGTAGTATTAAAATCATTGTCTGTAAATTTCGATTCAGTGACAAAAATTACATCACTTTCATGCTCAGTAGCTGTTGATTCAAGTATTAAATGTCTGTAGAATATACTACACCAGTATTTTTATTCATTAAACATTATCATCTTACCAACAACCTTAATAGAAGTGTTCCCCGAAAACAATATCACATATAAAGAAAAGTAATAATTGAGAAAATGATATGAAGAAAACAAAAACTCAAAAAACAATGTTAAAACAAGTTGGCCATGCTCTGTTTATTTATTTATTGAATATATTGTACAGCTATCATTACACGCATACCTAATGCGTGTTGCAAAGGCGTTCAAATAATTATATTTCGATGATTAATTATTTTACTTGTTCATGATGGAAAGAGTATAAGCTTTCTTGAATACCATTGGCCTCCCATGAATACCAATGGCAATTAATAATTCATGTATAATTTTATATTATTAAGAGTATAGGTACCTACATGTCGGAGCAAAAATAATTTATTCTGAGAATGAAGTTCTGTCTATACAGCAAGCAATTTTAATTACTAGCTTTCTCTATTGCAAATTTACAATTTCTTTCAGATGTTGCCGTAGTGAATGTGTTAGAAAATCATAATTATTACTTTGTTTATGAAACTGATGTCACAAGTGTATATAAGAAGATATTCAATAACATAGATTATATGATTATTGAAAAGATTTGCAGCAATATAACTCGCAAATAAGGATTTAATTTCTCTCAGAATCAAAACAAAATGTTTACACATCACATAACCTATACATAATGTAAACTCATGCTAACCTACCATCCATCATCCATGTTCAAAACGACAATTAATAACTGATTACTAGCCCAGTGCATGTGTCTGTCGGTATTACTTTTAACATTTTACATTCCATCTCTTCGCCATAGTCTAAAGATGCGTCATTGCGCTACAAGAAAAAAAAGAAAGCTCAAGACAAGCGAAGATTGTTTGAACGAAATAGTCATCCCAGAGCACTTTATCAGTTTTTACACATTAGGGGGTTGTTTTAATCGGAAATCAGGATGATTTTACGGAAGGGAAGTAAGAAAAAATATGATAAAATAATTTTACCTCTCAATGTGTGCTAGCGAGTGCTTGTCAAAGTGACCACGTTCAATGCACAACCTAAACGTTTTTTGCTTCCGTTTATTGGGCCATATGTGATTACACTTTGAGATTTGCTGACGCAGGCGTTGATTCTCAATCCAGTAAACGCACAAAGAATTACAGCTGTAGTAACCGTAGAACAGAAAGCAGTTGAACCACGTGTAGAGGCACCGGTAACGCGCGGTTTCACTGGCAATGTCGCACTTTACACTTACCGATTAGTTGTGAAACTTCTTGAGCACTTAGATCACTATTATTTAGATCGTTGTACGATCGATTATACTATAAAGTATAGATATTAGACGTAATTTAGGACGCTTCGTTAGCAAGGAAGCCAGCCACCATCACTACGAAATCGTAAAAGACATTTTAGTTTGACCATAGACCACAAAACAAATTAAAAAGTTTAAACGCCATGTAACGTGACTCGTCCAGAAAATTTTATTAATTAAATTTTACTATTAATTATATTAAAAATATGAATTGTGCTTTATATTTGTTTTGTTTCTTATTATTGTACCTTGCTTATTTGTTTGGTAAAATAGTATCATAAACATAACTTACGTTTGAGAACCGACTTTATTTGTCTATGCTACTTTCACAAACAAACCAATCAAAACTGTCTAGCCACCAATCAAATTATCTGTCGGAGAATTGGCCAATGGAATCATGACTTAGGATTTGGTGAATGGAATGCGATGCTTGACTTGACGTTAAACTTTGATAGATATTTCATGCAGTCAAATACCTAATGTCATTGTTCCGAAAATATTGTTTTGTTGATTTTCTGTTCCTTGCCTTCCGAATTTTTTTTAAAAGAAATATAATTAAGTGTTTTTGTGAAGCATGTCTGTTGAAAAACGACCCAATGATGAAGAGAAGCCTCAAGAAACTGAAGAGGGTGAAGACGATGGTTGGATTGGTCCAATGCCATCGGAAGCAGCTGCACCAAAACCAAAAAAGCGAAAAGGTGGTTTCTGCCTAAATTTACTATTTCTCTTTGGTTTATTGCTCCAGATTTTAACAGATTCTTTGAAATTTAAATTCCTCGCTGTTTTCTAATCAAGTTCTCCCACTTTCAGTGCTGGAGTTTGAATCTCTTTACCTTGAGAACCTGCCATCATCAGAAACGTACGAATTCAGTTACATGCATCGTGACGTCGTCACCCACATTGTGGTTACAAAGACTGACTTCGTGATAACCGCCAGTCAGGATGGGCATTTGAAGTTCTGGAAGAAAATGGTAATTGATAGACTGAATGCCAGCAGTAAAACTTGGCCACAACATAGATTTGCCACTTTCAAATGACCCTACTTAAAACAGCTAGTAAAATAATTCGGGACTACTCCAGAAGTAAACACAACCATAATACTGCAAACAGCCGTAATACTTGATTTTGGGCTAGAGATACAGTATCACTTCCATTTAAAAGGTGGTTGATTGTACTATGAGTACCTTAAAATACTACAAACTACCTTAAAATATAATTATGTTCTTTAAAATTTTTGTGAAAAAATTTCAGTAATAAATTAGTAATAAATAAATTTTGTTTCAGCAAAACAATATTTTGCCCTGCATTTTAAATATTAATATAAATATTGTATTTCAGGAAGAAGGCATAGAATTCGTCAAACATTTCCGTTGCCACCTCGCACCCATCAGTCACATAGCAACCAACAGCACGGGCACTTTGCTTTGTACGGCCTCATCTGAGAAGACAGTCAAAATATTCGATGTTATTAATTTCGGTAAGTTTATAAATTAATAATGATGTACAGTGCGCATCAGAATTAAGTACCCCCCCTAGTCTACATAATTATTTACGACTACTTCGAATTCCCCTGTAACTTATCAAAAATTTTCACATGCAAAAATTTATCACGCCGCGGCTCAGGATCGAACCACCCACCATAATACTCAAAGTCTGAAATTCCCAACAATAACAACTATGTGTCCCACATAGATTGAGATAGGGGGATACTTATATGTGACGCGCACTGTACATAAATTTTAAATAGTATCCATGAGATAAATAATAATGGGGGCCACAATGCAGAGTGCACACATCATCATCAAGAACAGGAGTAGTATTATGTACAAAAATACTTATCTGGTTTTATTTATCAACCTGAGTGTACAGCAAGAAAAAGTCATATCTTATGTATGATCTAAAAATACAAAAAGAAGCAAGCCATAAAGAAAAAATCCTTAATCTACTAAGCTTTCTCTATGAGTCAGTTTATTGGAATGAGTTGAACAGAACTTTATTTCAGTAGGCACTTAGATAAGTCAAATGAAAAAATTACTATAAAATTATGTGTTATTGATATTCTCTACTCTTAAATTTTGTTGTTCTATACTATAGTAATAAAAAATGAAGAAGAAACCTTTAGTTAGTACATTGTTCACTTATGTTTCTAATACAAGTTTGTTTTGCCTATCTAAATCTAAGCTTACTTGCTACTTCATCCAGTTCAGTTTTCTACAAAGCTTCTTGACAATAAAAAAAACAATGAGAACATGTATCATTCATGATTACAAAAAATATTTTATAATGATATTATCACGTTTCAGATATGATCAACATGATATCTATTGACTTTGAGCCCTATTGCACGGAGTGGGTGCATTCCGCTGGGGACCCTATTTCTGCATTGGCTGTGTAAGTACTTTACTGGATTCATGCATTTTCAATGAAACATTCATGTTGATATTGTTTTCAATGAACCCCTTAATTAGCTATCCTTACTAATATTATAAATGCGAAAGTAACTGTCTGTCTATCCAGCTTTCATGCCTAAAGTACTGAACTGATTTTGATGAAATTTGGCACAGATGTTGTCTTGTCCGGGATAAAGGACATAGGATAATTTTATCCTGGTTTTATGTTCCTGCGGGATAGTACAGGGACATGCGACATAACCCGAATCCGATTATTAACTTTTTATAACAAAATTCTGAATGTTAAAAACCAATTAAAAATATTCGAAGCATTTTCAACTTCTACACGGACGAAGTCGCGACAAAAGCTAGTTTTACTATAAATTCTATTGTTATATTGTGGCCGCGAAGTTACACCCGTTTTTTTATGGAAACGTGTTTTTTTTCAGTGCATTAACTAAATAAATCTCATACTTAAATAAAAATAAAGACCGTATTTTTATACAGCAGCCTCATGGCGGAGCCGCTTCTCCCAGGCAACCTTGACGTTAGAGCCGTTGAGAGTTATTTTCTTAACCTGTTGTTCCCACAGATCAGAGCATAACTCGCATAAGATCCTTTTAACCTGTTGTTCTGACAGATCGGAGCGCAACTCGCACAAGATCCTTTTAACCTGTTGTTCTGACAGATCGGAGCGCAACTCGCACAAGATCCTTTTAACCTGTTGTTCTGACAGATCAGAGCGTAACTCGCATTAAGCTCCTTTTAACCTGTTGTTCTGACAGATCAGAGCGCAACTCGCACAAGATCCTTATAACCTGTTGTTCTGACAGATCGGAGCGCAACTCGCACAAGATCCTTATAACCTGTTGTTCTGACAGATCAGAGCGCAACTCGCACAAGATCCTTTTAACCTGTTGTTCTGACAGATCGGAGCGCAACTCGCATAAGATCCTTTTAACCTGTTGTTCTGACAGATCGGAGCGCAACTCGCACAAGATCCTTTTAACCTGTTGTTCTGACAGATCGGAGCGCAACTCGCACAAGATCCTTTTAACCTGTTGTTCTGACAGATCAGAGCGTAACTCGCATTAAGCTCCTTTTAACCTGTTGTTCTGACAGATCAGAGCGCAACTCGCACAAGATCCTTATAACCTGTTGTTCTGACAGATCGGAGCGCAACTCGCACAAGATCCTTATAACCTGTTGTTCTGACAGATCAGAGCGCAACTCGCACAAGATCCTTTTAACCTGTTGTTCTGACAGATCGGAGCGCAACTCGCATAAGATCCTTTTAACCTGTTGTTCTGACAGATCGGAGCGCAACTCGCATAAGATCCTTTTAACCTGTTGTTCTGACAGATCGGAGCGCAACTCGCATAAGATCCTTTTAACCTGTTGTTCTGACAGATCGGAGCGCAACTCGCATAAGATCCACATCTTCGACGGCACGCAGTCGTCGGGCGCGCCGCTGCACTCGTTCGAGACGATGCACCAGGCCGCGGTCGCCACCATCAAGTACAACCCCGTCTTGGAACTAGCGGTCTCGGTCGACAAAGCAGGTACAATACAATACAACACAAATACTCTTTGTTGAACCAAGATAGAGTAAAACAGAACAGAAAAATATTAACATGTACTCTAGTAGTTTTACGACTTCTGTGGCGCGGTGGGCGAAGGTCCGCCTGCGACGCAGAAGGTTGCGTGTTCGATTCCCGCCTCGGGACAAATATTTGTAAGACCTGCAGATATTTGTTCAGAGTGTTCTGGTCGTTTTCTATGTATAATAAAAAATACACACCACCAGATAGAGTAAAACAGAACAGAAAAACTTGAACACCTAAGTAAGTACTCTAGTAGTTAGCTGAAACCTTCTTCTATTTAAAAAATATCTAAAACGCCAGAACCAAGTCTTATATATAACATCGATATCTTCCAGGCATCGTCGAGTACTGGACCGGCCCGAAGCACGAGTTCAAATTCCCTCGCAACGTCAAGTTCGAGTCTAAGTTAGACACGGACCTCTTTGACTTCGTGAAAAATAAGACGTATCCTACTGCGCTGGATTTCTCGCCCGATGGAAAGAAGATGGCGTCTATCGCTTTGGATAGAAAGGTAAGGCTTTGAAAACGTTTGGTTAACTTGCCTGCAACTTCTTGGAAAATGGCTCCTCATAAGCACTATGCGTGTGAAATATTTGTTGCCTATTTCGGAAAAAAATTAAGAGAATGCTTTGATGGTGTGCGCCGTTTAAACCAGTTAGAGTTTAATGATAATCATGTGTAACAATTTATAACAACTTTGTAATATGTCACTTATAAAAAAAACTAGTTTCACTTATAAATGTAATGTACTGAACAAATATCTGCAGATCGTACAAAAGTACAAATATTTATCCCGAGGTGGGAATCGAACCCGCAACCTTCTGCGTCGCAGGCGGACCTTCGCCCACCGCGCCACAGAGGTCGTCAAATAAGCCAAGTAACTGTGCAATGATAGGAAGAACTTTTGTCTGTTGGTATAATAGGTGCGTGTGTTCAATTTGGTGTCAGGGCGCCTCAGCAAGGTGCTGGACGAGGGCCTGCCGCGCTTCCAGGAGCTGCAGCACCAGGCGCAGCAGCTGCCCAACATGGAGTTCGGACGCAGGTGAGGACTGGCATGCCATACAAAAGTCGCTAGCAACTCCACGCATCCAATACAATAACTTTTCAGGATGATGTTGCGACTTCCTCGCTTCTGCAGCGCATCGGGGATGTTTGCGGAATACCAAACTGATGGTTTTGATGCTATTATCCGCAATAAAACTGCCTCCCTGATCCGCAGAATACGGGATAGTCGCAACAGCGTCCTGATGACATTATCTAACAGATGTTCCTCATCATTCTGGATAAGCCTTATCCGGAATGCGATATAGAGAGTGATTCACTTTTATTTTAATACCTCATACTAACACCTAGGTTAAGTAAACTTTTATTTTTATGTGCTACTAACACTATGGATTGTAAATTGTCCGAAATAAACAAAATTTAATTTAATTTTAATTTTTGCCCCATAAATCGGAGACAATTTTTAATTAATGCAGGACAATGCGCTACCCCACTGCAGCGATAGTTTGGGAGTATCTTCGAGGTGTTGCCGTGGTCTGCACCCTCGCCAGATTTAACCCCATCGAACATGATTGAGATAAGCAAGGAAAACCAATAAAACAGCGGGATTCAAAGGGGCACTGGAAGAAGAGTGGGATCGAATACCACAAGATTTCATTGATAACTTAATCAGTCGAGAAGACTGAATGCAGTTTTAACAGCTAGAGGGGGTAACACCGAATACTGAATGTGCCCAAACATCGTAACACAATGACATTTTGAAAGTGATGTTTGAAGGACTTATTCTTCAAAACATCATTTTTGAGATTTCTGTTGATTAGTCTTGTGTTTGTTACTAAAGTAAATTTTATTTTCATTCAAAATGCCAAAATTAATAAAGTGCGTAATATAATTTTTATACGAGTACCTACGTACATACAAAAAAATGTTTTAACTTCCGATCTGTCTCTTTTTGTTCCGTTCCTCTAATTATGTCCATGAGTGTATATATAAAATAATTTTACCCTATTCGTATTTACCAGAATGGCAACAGAGCGCGACCTAGACAAGTCCGAGTGCGCGCACCTCGCAAACGTGTTATTCGACGCGAGCGGGCACTTCCTGCTCTACAGCACAATGCTGGGGGTGAAGGTGGTCAACCTCGCGACCAACCGCTGCGCCGCCATGCTCGGGCGGCCGGAGAACCTGCGCCCGCTGCACCTCGCGCTCTTCCAGGTATGACTCGTCGCACGCATGACGATAACAACAATACAACCCAGACTCGGACGCACGCATGACGATAACAACAATACAACCGCTGCGCCGCCATGCTCGGGCGGCCGGAGAACCTGCGCCCGCTGCACCTCGCGCTCTTCCAGGTATGACTCGACGCACGCATGACGATAACAACAATACAACCCAGACTCGGACGCACGCATGACGATAACAACAATACAACCGCTGCGCCGCCATGCTCGGGCGGCCGGAGAACCTGCGCCCGCTGCACCTCGCGCTCTTCCAGGTATGACTCGACGCACGCATGACGATAACAACAATACAACCCAGACTCGGACGCACGCATGACGATAACAACAATACAACCGCTGCGCCGCCATGCTCGGGCGGCCGGAGAACCTGCGCCCGCTGCACCTCGCGCTCTTCCAGGTATGACTCGACGCACGCATGACGATAACAACAATACAACCCAGACTCGGACGCACGCATGACGATAACAACAATACAACCGCTGCGCCGCCATGCTCGGGCGGCCGGAGAACCTGCGCCCGCTGCACCTCGCGCTCTTCCAGGTATGACTCGACGCACGCATGACGATAACAACAATACAACCGCTGCGCCGCCATGCTCGGGCGGCCGGAGAACCTGCGCCCGCTGCACCTCGCGCTCTTCCAGGTATGACTCGGACGCACGCATGACGATAACAACAATACAACCGCTGCGCCGCCATGCTCGGGCGGCCGGAGAACCTGCGCCCGCTGCACCTCGCGCTCTTCCAGGTATGATCAGACGCACGCATGACGATAACAACAATACAACCCAGACTCGGACGCACGCATGACGATAACAACAATACAACCGCTGCGCCGCCATGCTCGGGCGGCCGGAGAACCTGCGCCCGCTGCACCTCGCGCTCTTCCAGGTATGACTCGACGCACGCATGACGATAACAACAATACAACCCAGACTCGGACGCACGCATGACGATAACAACAATACAACCGCTGCGCCGCCATGCTCGGGCGGCCGGAGAACCTGCGCCCGCTGCACCTCGCGCTCTTCCAGGTATGACTCGGACGCACGCATGACGATAACAACAATACAACCCAGACTCGGACGCACGCATGACGATAACAACAATACAACCGCTGCGCCGCCATGCTCGGGCGGCCGGAGAACCTGCGCCCGCTGCACCTCGCGCTCTTCCAGGTATGACTCGACGCACGCATGACGATAACAACAATACGACCCAGACTCGGACGCACGCATGACGATAACAACAATACAACCGCTGCGCCGCCATGCTCGGCAGGCCGGAGAAGACGGACTTCTGGACGGTAATAACAATACAAGTGATCGCTTCTAAGCGATAAGGCCCATTGTCACTTCACTCCTGCAAACCTTGATTGAAATATTAAATGATTCAATACATAGACAATAGCACTTCATGTTTAATTGGCTCACACAAAAAAAACATTATTAAAAAAAAGAATCTTACAAATATAAAAATGAAATAACCTTACAGCGTACCAAAAGCATAATAACCAGCAATTGAACATTCAGTCCTAAACCCTCCTCATTACATTCCAGGGGCGAACCAACCAATCAAAAGTAGCGACCACGATAGAAATGGAAGGGTCCGAGAACCCGACCCTGCTGCAGGTGAAGACGGACCCGACTCTGTTCTGCACGGCGTACAAGAAGAACCGCTTCTACATGTTCAGCCGCCGCAGCCCCGACGACATCAAGAGCCCCGACGCGGACCGAGACATCTTCAATGAGAAGCCCTCTAAGGAGGATATTATCTCCGCGACCGAGGGACAAGGTACGAGCTTTTCTTTAATACATCTTCAGCCTATATCAGTCCACTGCTGGCGTAGGCCTCCGTCATCCGACGTCTATTTGCGTCATCGGGTTTCTTTATTTAAGAAACACAAAAATATTTTATTTTTAAATAATAATAATAAACAACATAAGAACAGTTAAGGATGGTAAAAATCTAATTCTAGGGCCCATATCAACAAATACCTTACAGACTAACTTACATAAAAATAATAAGTCTTAATAACTAAATGGTACGGCGACGTGTGCCGCATCTTAATTTTGCGACGTATTTTTATGATAATTGTTGTTGTATTTTGCACGTATGTGTCTGAAGTCTGAAATAAAGTCATATCTATCAGCTCTTCTGTTCTACATGAAACCTTAACCGTCTGATCTTCTTCCCCAGGTGTTCAACGTCTGTACGAGCAGGCGATATTACACACGTCCCTCGGAGACGTGCACCTCCGCCTGTTCGGCGCGGACGTGCCCAAAACTGTTGAGAACTTCTGCGTGCACGCCCGCAACGGATACTACAACTCGCATATATTCCACCGCGTCATCAAGGGCTTCATGATACAGACGGGAGATCCTACTGGTAAGTCATACTCTGAGGGCATGGGAAAGCGACAGTAAAGACTATGTCTGTATAAACTGTTGAGAACCTCTGCGTGCACGCGGGCTTAAGATACTACAACTGGCATATATTCCGTTTTTAAAAGGGTTTCTGCAGGGGTATTTTAATTCATTCGATTCGTTTCCTATTGAAAACCGTCGGATTCTAATTCGATTCCGTCGAATCCATAAAACGCTATTTTGATTTCAATTCGGATAGAGAATCGAAAGTATCCGAAGCGAATCCGCGGCTTGATGGAAAATGTGCATTTACGGAGACTGTTTTGAAATGGTAGAAACTAGTAGAAATTATTATATGGAATATTTTATGGTATTTTTTGATTAGGTATGTTAAATTTGCTTTAAGAAAAATCAAGAAACAAAATCAATCACTAAATCATTGTGATTCTATGCTAAACACACGTTCACATTCACATTGATATTTAATTGTTCAAATATACTTCGTAAACATGACTTCAACTTCTTTTTTACCATTACGATGGAGAAAAGTGTAACAAATTTGACCAGGCTTTTCGCCAAATGTAGCCTATAATGAAGGATGAAGGAGTAATCATCAAAATCGCCTTTGTAATTATTACTTTTTATTCACTGTCTACGATACCATTATTTAGTGTTCTAGTTACAAAAACTAGCTTCTTAGAGCCTTAAAACATATTTTCTTATGTATTTATTATCTCTGAAGAATGTTTTGTGTAAAAACAATACTTGTTTCAAACCAACTTTTTTGTCAAAAATTTGAATCAATGTTGGAAATACTTTTTTCAAGGTCGCAACTTTTATTGATTTTAATTTTGTTTTGTTTACTTTGCTAGGGATAATAATACAAGCTAAACAAATAGAAGCTGTTAAATTATGATAAGAAACAACTAATCAATGTATTATGTTCTATTTATTCAATAGCAAAATAAGACTTGAATCGTATTGTTTACATTTTTGTAAACAAAGGTATTTTGAGGTACCTAACATAAAAAATTAATCATAGGCAGAAAATCATCACGATTAAATAGATTCCTCTCATATTCTCTCGTTTCTATTAATAGCTACGATTTATCCTTGAATTGAGCCTTTAATTTTATGTAAACACGAACAAAAACTATTGGCGGAATCGTTTCCGTCAGGGATACGCTGTCGGAAACTCGCATAGCATGGATTCGAATTAGAATGTCAAAAGTATTCGAATCCGACGGATTAAAATACCTACCGTTCTTCGTCACATGTTTCCGATATCGAATCCGTAGGCCTTTCCGACGAATTAAAATACCCCTGCTGGAAAGCGTGGCGCTTTGCGACGCCGCCGACTGATTTTATCAATGAGCTTCCACATAACTTCTTTAACAGAGTTAGAAGTTACTTATTGAAGTTTAAAGAAGCATTATATATCGCTGTGTCAATAATAGCAATGTGATAAACTACCTCCAAGCAAATTTTTATTATGTTCCGTTCAGCCTTTTAGGTCTAGGTAATACCAACATATAAATTTATTTCGTAGACATGTATATATGATTAGAATCGTAATTAGTTTTATAAGAACACTTGTCCGCGACTTCGTCCGCGTAGAAGTCGAAAATGGTTCGAATAGTATGTATTTTTTATGGTTTCTTAACGTCTTTAATTTTGTGTATATCGCGTGTCCCTGTACTATCCCGCGGGAACATGACACCACCGGGATAAAAGTATCCTATGTTCTTTCAAACAACGTCTGTGTTCTATTATGATGTTCTAGCTAGTCTATTTCATCAAAAGCAGTTCAGTTTTTGTAGTTCGCTCTATGCTTCTTCTCTTGCTATGAGTTACGTTTTTCTTTGGCATAAGCGTTACTCAAACAGATCTGACTGAAATAAACTTTCATAAAACAATCCAAAAACTATTACTTCCCAACGTTACCCATACCTTAACTTTTATTATTAAAACTGTATGTTAATTTACTTGTAACAGGTACAGGCACGGGCGGAGAGAGTATATGGGGCGGTGAGTTCGGAGACGAGTTCAAAGCGCACCTCAAGCACGACCGCCCCTACACAATGAGCATGGCCAACGCTGGGCCCAACACCAACGGGAGCCAGTTCTTCATCACGCTAGCACCCACGGTACGTCTTAAACTACCCTGTCATGTCAGCAAAGGACACTAGGCATAAAATAGAACCTTTTGACAATAGCAATAAAGTCCAATATCACAGAACACAACACCTTATGGTATTTTGAACGAAGGTAGGTTACGTTTCAAACTACGCATACGACCAATAAAAATTTTTTTAAAAAAATTGACATAAGACTTTTTGATATGACAGCGACGATAGGTTAACGCAGGCTCGCTTATACTCCTTTAAAGTTATTCAGCGGAAGAGGATTGCGTCTTTCATGCCAGAGTTGGCTCAATTATTATAGTCTGGCAGAGAGACTTTTTCAAACAGAAACATTTAGACGATGGGGGGATATTGACACCTAAATTTAGTGTCTTCGTATTATATGTATTTATATTATCCTAATTTGAATTTATATTACAACTGAAAATATGGATCATTATGTGGTATCTGAAATAAAGACTTATTATTATTCCACTTCATTTAATTATTTATCTCGTTAAAAATATTTTTTTTACTATAGAAAATTCATCAAAATTATTATAAAATAACTCTACAGTAAAAATATATCAAAACGGTGGATCACCGACCGCGAAGCTAGGCTCAAGCGGCCGGTGACTAGGGCTGCAGAGAGAAGAACTTCCTGACGATACGCGCAGAGTCCAGGAGTACCGCCTTTTGGATCTGACCCTTGATTCAACTTCCTAACGAGAGTCTCTTGAGATATTGGTCGAGACTCTTCGCTATTACACCGTTAACTAAAACGACTATCGGGACGATGGTCGCTGAATCAACATCCCATTTATTATTATTATTATATCCGCATAATATAGGTAGTGCACAAGTGTGATCCAGGGGCAGATAAATAATAATCAAGCGCAGGACCAAGTTCTCTGCGAGGCTGGGGGTGTAACACCATCACCTTACTGATACAGGGTTGCTCTTGTTTTTTTTAATAAAATTCCTTAGTTTGGTTTATTTATAACAAGGAGCGAGGCCAACCAGGGACCTAATTCTGATGTCAGGTTTCGCCCTCATATTTCCTGCTCGGCGGCAGTCGAATGCCCCGTACGTAGCTCCGATGTAAATATTATGTTATTTTGGTTCCAGCCGTGGCTCGACAATAAGCACACAGTGTTTGGGCGCGTGGTGAAAGGCATGGAGGTGGTGCAGAGCATCGGCTCCGTCAAAACTAACCCCAAAACTGATAAACCCTACGACGATGTGCGGGTCATCTCTGTGACCGTCAAATAGTGATAAGATTAGTATTATTTTATTTATAAGCAGCCGTTACTGGTCCGGTAGAAAAGGAGATAAGGAGCTGTTGTATGTGTAAATAAAATGATTTTTATAACATGCACTCTTTCATTGTTACGATGTCAAAATGTAACCCTCGATATTTGATGAAAAACCTAAAAAGGAAACTTTATTTGTGTAAGAACAGACTGAATATTTGGATAGAGAACTATAGCCATGCCACATGGAGGGAAAGTACCTTTAATATTTTAGATAGAAAATTTTACTGAAAGAAGACTTCATTTTGATTTTAAAAACAATTTAAACTGCATTCAAAGATTTTTGAATCTTTGAATGCAGTTTAAATACAATTTAGCGGGTTCGGTATCTGGTTTGTACAGGTGACAAACGAGATAACGAACCCGCTAAATTGTAAAAAAAAAACACCTAATTAACTAACAATACTGAACAAACGGTTCAATCGTAAGGATATTTTTTCCACATTACAAAGGATATATAAAAGAAAGACCATGAAATTATCACCATCATCAGCCCATATCAGTCCAGTGCTGGACATAGGCCTTCCCTAATGAGAGCCATAGCGCCCTGTCTTCAGCGTGTCGCATCCAGCATCTGCCAGCAGTCTTTCGCAGATCCCATCCCACCTGGCGGGAGGGCGTCCTACACTACGCTTACCGAGTCGCAGTCTACACTCAAGAACACGTTTACCCCAGCGGTTGTCGGTTCTTCGCGAAATATGACCGGCCCACTGCCGTTTCAGTTTGCTAATTCTTTGAGCTATGTCGATGACTTTAGTTCTGTGTTGGATGTATTCATTCCGAATTCTATCCTTCAGAGAAACTCCGAGCATAGTTCTTTCCATAACTCGCTGAGCGACTTTGAACTGGTGGACCAACCCTATCGTGGGTGTCTACGTCTCAGCTCCGTAGGTCATGATTGGTACGATGCACTGAGTAAAACTATAAGCCGTTTCCAAGTAATTGACCAATAAACATGTCATTTTGTACCTGGACCATATAGGGCCTCCGCATTGTATAGTCTAACTTTGGGTAAAAAAAAACATTTCTAAGTTCATTCTAAGTTATTATTCTAAACACTTCTCTTCAGGTATATACATAACTACAGTTCAACCATCCAGTACATATGGAGCTCAAGGGACACAAGCGCTACATAATTCGAGAGAAATCCGTGAAAGGAAAGGAAACCATAAATATTCCAAGAATCTAATATCAATTATCTGTGTCATATCATAAGATTACCAAACGACATCTGTTATAGAATAGTGTTCTATATGGCTGGTTACTTTTGCTACTCCTCAATAGATGGCGCTCAAAGCTTTCAAAGAAGTTTTCCTTACCCATATTTTATTTTCATATCGTTATCGTCGCCATTATTATTTTGCATTTGTTATTCATTACTAAGTAGTTTCTGCCCGAGGCTTCGCATGCGCTCTATCTGAAAGATTTAAGATTAAAAGGTGTAGACCTGCATATCAGGGCCGTAGCCAGAAATACTATTCGGGGGGGGTCGAGCCTTAGACCCGCCCGAGACAACATGCAACATCTTTATATATGTAGGTACTTATGCTAATACCCGGAGTGGTTTTCAACCAAGCCCTTTCCAAAAAAAATCGATATAAAAATAATAACCATGGGTAACGGCGAGCGGAGCGAGCCGCGAATTTTTTCAGATTTTTCCGATGTTTTGTAAAAAAGTAGGCAAAAGTGTGACAGCTAGCCCCAAATATTTTAAAAACTGCGGTGGTCATTTTGGTGATTGGAGATTGGTATGCCAGCAACAAAGAAAAAAATGTGAGAAATACAAAAAATAAATAACTTCGAGTGTAATTTTCGGGTGACAAAAAAGTTAGTAGTATTCGTTAAGGGGTAGGTATAACAATTCACATTATTATGAGAGAATGGCGAGCGAAGCCAGCCGCCAAGTTTTTTACATATTTTCGGCAGGCTGATAAAAATGACTAAATGGCTATAGAATAATCGGCGAGCGAAGCGAGCCGCCAAATTTTTTGCATATTTTCGGCAGGCTGATAAAACTGACCGAAAGGCTACAGAATGAACGGCGAGCGAAGCGAGCCGCAATTTTTTTACATATTTTCGGCAGGCTGATAAAAATGACCAAAAGGCTACAGAATGAACGGCGAGCGAAGCGAGCCGCAATTTTTTGTGCGACCTTTCAGATGATCTATAAAATAGAATCAAGAGTGACAAAAGATTATGATTAGCGAACCCTGAAACTTTTAGAGCCAAAATTATAACAGTGAGTGGAGTGACCGCCGATATTTTGTTGTGTTTGCAGCCGCTGAAATTTTTTGAGAAATTGTGGCATTTTCGCAAGGTTGTTAAAAAGCTTAGAATAATTCCGAATTAAAGGCGAGCGGAGCGAGCCGCGAAATTTTTTGTGACCTTTTCGGCCGTTATTAAATAGTTTAGAAAAGTATGTTATAAGTAAATACATGACAGTTAACGGAGAAAGCAATTCAATTACGGAACGACAACAAAATAGGTCTATTGATTTATAAAATTATAAGTAATGTCGTGATCTGCCTGCCTAGCTGGAATCGGCCGTAAAAGAATGCGATGCGTGCACCCAGCTCATTTAAAATGAAGAGACGAATTTTGTCGAAAAAAAGTTTGAGTTTTCAAAAGATAATAATTTAAAGAAATATTTAAGTGCTTACATACAGTATAATGTATGTAGATACACAATAGGAATCGCATGGCATGGTGCGCGAGCGCGCCCCGTCCGCCACCGACGACTCAGAGCGCGCTGTTGTTAATCGGAGACGAAAAATTTTTTGTGTTTTTAAGAGAGAATAGCTATTTAAATTAAGCCGCACTTTCCACGTACGAGTACATATCCGAGAAAATTTTACCTATTCAAGTTTGATTTTTAACGGTGCCTCAACATTTCGGGGGGGGTTTGAACCCCCAAAACCCCCCCCCTCCCTACGGCCATGCTGCATATTTGCAATATTTCAGTCGTTCGGTCCGTTCAGTAGTGGCGGTTTGAAGAAGTAACAAACATTAATCCATCCATACTTTTGTCATGTCACTTCTAAAACAAAACAATAATCCAAGCCCAGCTGCAGAATTCCATAAAGTAGTTACTTCATCACCAGCCTATAACAGTCCACTGCTGGACATAGGCCTCCCCTAATGAGCGCCATAGATGGCATAATTCAACATTAAAATTTGTAAGTAGTTACTTACTTACCCAAAAATATTCGAGGCATTCCGTCGTCGATTGGGACCGCTAAGTAAAGTGACCGCGCGGTCCCAATCGCCGGATTGATCAACCCCGTCAGCCAATCTTTGGTGTGCTATGGATACTTAGTAGTGCTAGTAATTTTGTAAATTTTGATCCACATTGCAAGCTAAGAAATCCTATTCCGAATTCAGACGAGTATTTTGATAGGTAGGCATTAGGCATCCAACAAGACGAAGTAAAAAGACAAAATGCTGTCAAAGGATCAAGGAAGTACCTGTTCGAAGGCGGCTAAGTTAAAGTTCCTTACCCATTAAAGATACATAATGCCTACTTCTCTGGGAGCATGAAAATCAAAATCATTCATAGGTTTTTGTTATTTTAGTGCGTAAACCCTCGCACTCGGGGTAATCTCTGAAATTAAATATTTATCCCAAAAAGGGTCGCGGGTGCGAGTCCCGACGAAATCGAATTTTTTTGGGAAAAATATTAAATTTCCTATAACCATTCATTTAGGATTAAGAATATAATAAGAAGAATAAAAAAAACTATTTTTATTTATTCTGGGACTTCAAGTCTATAAGAAGACATATAGAGGGGTTACCGTCAGAAAAGTGAAATATAGGGTTACCCTATCCTACATAAACCGGTAAATTCATGTTGCAGTAACATATGAAACAAATCCCATTTGGATATATCCCGTAAAAATGCCTAGCTGAGCGTTATTTTATGTATGGATGGTTTGCCGCTGATTATAATACTATGGTACTTATACTAGGTTACAATTGATTGGCTCAGGTAGGCAATTAATTTAAATAGGTAGGTACCTAAGTAGGTATTTTTATTAGGTTTGTACATAGGTAGGTACTTATTTAAGTGGTGGGTTTTCAACTCAAAAAGGGGTTAATTAAGTAATATACGGGCAAGTTACTCTTCATTGCGCGGGACCTTTGCTATACTTTTAGTAACCTACATAAGTACCTATCCAGAGTATTCTCGAAACGAACCGAAATGTATGCATTACGCCCTATCTGTTAGGTATGTTGTGGATAACTTAGCAGATTATGTACCAATTACCAGCTATTTACTGGAAAAGGGTTACTACTTATGGAACCTTCCCATTTGTAGTAACCCTTTTCTATTTTCCCAGTTTCAGTCATCAAGTCGTCCTTTAGTCGCCTTAAAGAACTCCAAGAATGTTAGCAAACCCATAACCCACCTACTAGTCTAACACATTTTCGGGTATCAAACCCCAAGGTCACCTATCATAACAGCACAAAAAGCAAACAATACGATTCCTCATAAAACGAAAGAATTTTAGGTGCATTTTATTTTCCTCTTGGTTATCTGGTGGGGCTGTCAGAGGAGGATAGTATTGTCTCGCTCGCACTCCCCTCCGCGCCGCCCGCATAAATTTACTTGCACCGTTCGGCGGCGCGGCTACCCCGCCTCTAGCCTCACCCGATGTTTGTATCCATTGTTTATATCGTTTGTATCAAATAAATATTGCTCACTCACGTACTATCTTAAAAGTTACTTATTATATAATGTATCATTATATTAGGTAGGCTACTTTAGAATTTAATTGGACTATTATTATTATTAGGTACAACAATACCTACAATAATTTAAACGAACTTCTTAGTTAAGTTCAATACATATTATACCTATACCTACAGTGTGAATGGTTTGATAATATCTGTTTTAACAAAACAATGGACTTTAGAATTAGGTAGGTAACTAAACTATCTAGGTACGTAATTGATTAAATATTATTATAAAAGTTCAAACGTCAGGTACATCGTCAGAATCATAATGAAGTTCAATATGTAAATATGAGTAGTTTGATATTTCTCAGCTTTAGGTAGTTACCTACCTAATAAAAACCTACCTAAAATAATAATTAAGAAGAGATACATAATTTCTTACTAGATTAATGAAATTTATTATTTATAAATAAATAAATTAATATTATGATCCCAAAATTACATCGACATGGGAACTTACGACAAGAATATTCTCGTATGACACAATGGAAAAAGAATCGTTGATTCTCGGTAATCGCACGAAGTCGTAAACAGCCCGCTGCGGCCTCGCGCTACGCGACGAGCCCATTAGCCAATCGCAACAGAGCTCGCCTTTGTATCACGTCATTTTAAGCCAACCACAGCTCGAGAATATCACGAAATATCTAAAAATAGCTTATCTGAGTCACGGAATATAAGCAGTGGTTGTTTCTTGACAATGTTTAGAAACAAGTAGAACGCCAAGGGTAGCGGACGTGCGTTACCGCTCGAGAAAGTTTTAAAGTTCGCGCAGTGAGTTCAGTGATACCGGAACACTAAGTGCATACACATGGTTCGGAACTCCGGCCACGGCATGGAGACTACTTTTTATGACGAGCAGTACCCCCTCAGCGGACCTATTGATAACCTAAAGCGGCCCCTCACCTTGGACGTAGGGCGGGGAGGCAAGCGTGCAAGACTAGGTGCGCCAGTTCTCTCTTCTCCTGACCTACAAATGCTGAAGCTGGGTTCTCCAGAGCTTGAAAAGCTGATCATTCAAAACGGCATGATAACAACAGCCACCCCGACTCCTGGAGGACCGGTGCTGTTCCCCGCAGGAATGGCACCCACAGAAGAACAAGAAATGTATGCGCGACCATTCGTCGAGGCTTTGGACAAACTGCATCACAACCAGATCGAGCAGCCGATGTTGATCAGCCGACGAGTGTACGCCGACTTGGACCGACCTTTGGAGCGGTACCCTACACCTATTGTTAAGGACGAGCCGCAGACGGTTCCCAGTGCTTCCAGCTCGCCACCTCTCTCCCCCATTGATATGGATAGTCAAGAGAGGATAAAACTAGAACGAAAGAGGCAAAGGAATCGAGTTGCAGCGTCAAAGTGCAGACGGCGTAAGCTGGAACGTATCTCTAAGTTGGAGGATAAGGTGAAGATTCTGAAGGGCGAGAATGCGGAGCTGGCACAGATGGTGGTGAAGCTGAAGGACCACGTGCACCGGCTGAAGGAGCAGGTGCTGGAGCACGCCAACGGCGGCTGCCACATCGACTCGCAGTTCTGAGCGCCGCTGTCGGTGTCGTCGCCGCTCCTCCACATTCCATGCTAGTCGCGCCCGCTAGGACGCAGCATACAAAGCAATTTGTGATCTTAATTTTACTGTGTAAATTTATTAGTTGATAAACTATTGTGAATAAGAAAGGTGTTGAAGAATCGCTTGTCTTAAAGGTCGTGGGTGAATCGTTAAGTTTGAGAGATTAGGTTGCCAGTGAATGCGTCGGGGCAGAACGTCCGCTCCTCGCGAGCGCTCCTGGACCGTTGTTTGTTGTGAACTACTTAGAAGGATGTACTTAGTTCGAGTCACAATTAGTGAGCTTTAGCTTCTATTGTATGTTGCAGAAATATTATTTTTTTTCCTTGTATCAGTATTGCGTCGTCTCATTTAGTGTTATTTAGAAACTAGAAAGGATAATCGTGCAACGTCATACATTTTGTATTGTAGACAGACTGAACGAACGAGGTTGAGGCGACGTTGCCAGTTTTACGGAAAATCTGTTTCTCGTTTTAGCGCTGTTGCCATTCTTATCTTTCTATACTGGGTTTTCCATTGTTGATTGTTTCATATTTATATTTTACTCGCATGCCTACTCTATTGTTTTCAGTTAAATTATCCTACTGAATAATATTTGATATTTAAATTCTGTCTTACTTTAACTTATCTAAAGTGGTATCAGTTGAAGCGAGAGGGCACGCGGTAAAACTGGCAACAGCGCTTTGTACCAAGTCACGAGCGGATGTTCTGCTAATTAAAATTCCGCCTGCGCCGCCCTCGCGGAATGGCGGCCATGTGTTCAACAGTCGTACGTGTTGCACAAGGTTATCATTTTTCGGTGGTACATGGTGGGGTAATGGTTGCGATACATTGAAGCCATCAAAATTACTCCTTTGTTGGCTTATTTCGAAATTTATAATGTATGATAGACTGATGTTATGCGAGATACTTGTGTGCTTAGCATTAAAAGCGTGAAAGAGAGCCATGCATAGTATTTTCCCAATTATAAATTGAATTTCTCAGAACTGACCCGGTGCTCTTTGATATAAGTGGACGCAATTTTGTAAGTCGTAATGTAAGACCGTCCGACTAAATAGTATGAATGGATGAAATGTAATAATGCGATCGTTTGAAATAAAGAAGAATGCAAGAGATGTATTTATTGGTGAGAATGTCTATTTTTTTAGGTGATGTAGCAATCTCGAGTGCCTATGCTTTGTAAACTAAAGCCTTTACATTAAATTTAATTGTTTTTGTTACCATAATGCTACAGTACATTGTTCTGTACCATTGTCTTCTATATTGTAAGTGATTTAAATACCAATTAACAAGTTGAATTGTTATAGAACTTTATTATTAAGAGCCTAAAAAGGCCCTATTGTGTTTGTGAGAACTGAAAGAATTCTTAAATCTCACTTGACGACCCCATTTGTATTATTTTTATTATAAAATTGTCAAAATGTTAACATTAAAGATGTAAGTTTATAAAAATAAAGAACAGTTATACTAAAATAATATATTTCTATCGATTTAACAAAGAATATTGTTTTTTACGAAATACATAATTATTGTATATTAAAAGAAAGAAAGAAAGAATAAATTATGAAGATTATACCAATTCCACTTTGAATTTTTACCCCCCCTATATTGCTTCCCCCCTTCAGTCATAGCAATAGGCAGGTTTACATGTTTTTCTATTCCTAAACTATATTATATAATCTCTGAACATTATCTAACTAAATCGATTGTAAATACCAGTATTATTTAATTTGGTGCAATGTCATAACTTTTGTTTACTAATTATTGAATTATATTATAACTCATAAATGCAATAATTAGTCAAATAAAGTTACACAATAATCAATATCTGCTCTATCAGAGAAAACTCAGTGGTAGGTACTTACAAAAAGTAGGTTCCTATTTCGTAATAACTTAAATAGGTACTTGCACACAATCTTATCATGGTAAATAAATATGTTAGCAGAAGTGCCAGCTATGCTATTAAAAATAGACAGAAAATCGATTATATCAACTTTCACAACACAACTCACAAGCCTGAAAAGTATGTAGCTTGTTCCTGACCCGCATTTTTTTCTGAATTATTGTCAACCTTATCACGTTAGTAGGCAGTTTTTTTTGTATTTACATTATTAGGTTCTTGATTCACATAGTAGGAGTTACTTTGAAACCGATTATATTTTGTATGATTGTTAGCAGGATAATACCTGTCAGTGACCTCTTCTCGAACCTTATGCAATTTGATATGTAATATCTTAATAATATTTCGGTTACTGCATCATGTTCTGCCATTGCTCGAACATCAACGCAAGCTAACCAAATACGCATTGTTCTTTTCAAAACATTATTATATATTTACTAACACAATAGTGTTTATACATAGGTATACATTTCTTACTTATAATATTGTCGCGTTATGTAAACATTCAGTTTGCTTACACTAACGTTTGTTTTTATACGACCGCCTGTTCTTTAGGATGTTCGTTAGAATACACTAACATAATGACAGTATAGCTGTTTACGAACATAGGTCTAAATTTTGTGGAGCCTTTAAATTGGAATGGTTCCAAAGAAGCGTAGTGTGCGGTCTTTTGCCCATCGTACACTATTGTATCACCTATGTATGAGTCACTTCACAAGAAAAATGGCGTTTGGAACTAATAAAAGAAACGACAAGTGGAACCTTTGGCAAGATTGAGCCGTATTGTGTAGAGCTTTTGTGGTTCGTTCCTTTGTTCTGCGACGAACACAAATGATCTGGGAACCCACTTACCTACTGTTAGCTTTATTGTTTTCGGCAATGCAAGTAAATTACTTGCATTATTATAACAAGCGCAATTAGTCTACGAACAATAGCTTCCATTATCCTGCGATTCTTTATCTGCAATCCTAATAAAATAAGTCCAGCTAAGTAGGTAGGTAGCGATAATTATTGAAATTACTTATGCATCTATAGACTTGTAAAATATGTTACAAATCGAGAAATAAAAAGATCTAAGTAACCTAATTTCTAGTGCAACAATGACTGATTTACGATCTCATGGTGATTAAAATTAAAATTAAGGTACACAATAGAATATAGGTAGAAAAATAAAATTTATTATCAAATATTTTGTGAAATTAGAGCAGTAACATTAATTTGGTTAGTTAAAATTTATATATTAAATGAAAACTTAAAAATAGCGATGTCAAGTTGTAAAATCTTTTTCAAAAATGAAAATATTTTATATCATAGGCATTTGATTGAAAGAATCGTTTCGTATCTTTCTTTGGAACTCTAAATTTGTCAGTGGCCTTTAGTTACTTTTTTTTATTTTGCATAAAGGCTAAAGGTTATTTTGAATAGGTATACCTACTGTGAAGTATCTAACTCGGAATCCTAGGGTCACCTTCATTCAACTCGATTCTAAGATCGTCCAAAACAATGTCGATTGACCGGGCAGGTGTGCTCTCTAGATCTCATCCCAATGTGTCTAGGTCAACGCGCGCAAAATTATTTATAATGTAATGAATTAAATTTATCATCCATCATCTAGCAAAATAAAGGGAGTAACAATTTTTAAATCAGTTTATACATGCAAAGAACATTTTAAAGATTTCTCGAATTTTCGTTAGACGTCTTTAGTCTTTTGTCCTTAAAAACTAAGTAGGTATATGTGTATGATATTCCGGCCATTTCCAAAAACTGCTGCTTTCTAACGCGACTACAGCATCGCTTTAGAAGCAGTGTCCTTAGGAAGCTACAGGAATCTTTGAAAAACAGTTAAAAAATAAATAGGTACCTATTTACATACCTAAGTAATTGAATATTTTTTTCATGTTTTAGCTCATTTCCCAATGGGTAGCTAATCCAACAAGGTTCTTTCCTTACCTACCTATTTCTATAAAAGAGCTATTATTGTATAGGCACCTAATACTACCAAACATCCTTCGATCTATTGATATTGATACTCCCAAAACAGTTCTTTGTTGCAGAACAAAGCCCAATCGTTAGTCCAAACACGATTTTTTTTTATTCGTTGCGAACCGCGCTGTCACGTGTCACTCACGCGGCCATTTTCACACGTGCGCGGTCACGCAGCGTTGACACGGGTAAAGGGACTCATGTGCATGTGCCTTACTATCATTGTGTCACTCACCTATCTACCGTAGGTGGTACTTAATTAAATTACAGGTGAAATCGATTAGCATATCATAAGTTTTCATTCAGGTGGCTCAGAAACAGAAATCGTTGCCGTGGCTTTTATTGCGATCCAAAGTAAAACGATGGTGCTGTCAATTCAGATGCCGCCAAAACTAAACTTCCGATCGGTGTTGATATGGATCAGTTGAGCTACCTGCAGTTTGTTTGCAACTGTCTGCAGTTAGCTCAACTGTTTCAATTGCAAATGCTACTTCTGATTTGGTTATTGAATTGTAATTTTCTAAATAAAATTACATTAATTTGACACTACACTACCTATTTCAATTGCTGCCATCATTTTGGCTGCATGCCTCGCTGTACCTATAGCAATGCTGATGCGCTGCGCCAGTTACTGACCAGCTCTCGGGTCAGACGTTTAGTTTTGGCAAAGAACTTGTGTATAAGTTTAGCGCCATTTGAATTGACACAGTGCCGTTAACCTGGGGAAAAAGCGATAGTAGGGTTGCATAAATTTTGTTTGTTAGATGGACCAAAATATTGGTGGGGTTGTAGCTAATGGGAGTCACCTAAGCGGAAATTGAAGTAAAAGTAGTACCTATAGGTACTACCTGTATGTATACCTACTAAGTAGGTACCTATGATCGTCATCAATCATCCTCTTTCATCTCTAAGATGATGCAAGCAGTATTATTCGATAGAGTTCGGCAGGTGCCTATCGATTTGGCATAGTATTCGATTACTTACCCTACTTTCATCCCACGACTTCGTTTGTTTTTTACCAAGCCAAGAACTACATAGAA
This sequence comes from Eupithecia pulchellata, assembly GCA_963931895.1. NCBI lineage: Eukaryota > Metazoa > Arthropoda > Insecta > Lepidoptera > Geometridae > Eupithecia > Eupithecia pulchellata. Next base: position 10,806,652 of record OZ007538.1, read on the forward strand.
CAGTTCCTATGCCCAAACATTCAGTAGTTCTTAGAGCCACATTACCGTTTCTTAAAATTAACCTTCCTGGAAAGTACTAATAGAAGTAATAAATATTTTTACCGTTCTGTCGTCGTTTAGTAGGCGTAGCTACACCTACTTGTGACTTATTTTATATATTCTGTGGCGTTAACTGCGACACTGACCGATGTGCGTGCTTATTTCGGGCAAAGCCATTGACTTCTCCTTTGTGTAACTTTGTTATGTAAATTAATTTTGAGAGTTTTGAGATCCTTTGTTTCGCACGAAGAACTGTCTTATGTAGGCAGGTAAATAAGAATTACTTACTTAATTAGCAAGATTAGTACCTAAGGTATAATTGCTTACCTGAACACCGTTTGACCTAAGCAAATAAATGAATAATGCTGGACAATCCAGCACACATCCACATCCCCAAAGCTAAGCAGAGCTTGTGTGGTACAGGGACTAAATGACTGATATACTTAATACAATATATTACATACATAGATATGTTTTATTATATATAATAGAAAAAATATCTGCAGATCGCACAAATATTGGTGCCGAGGTGGGAATCCTACCCGCAACCTCCTGCGTCGCAGGCGGACCTTGGCCCACCGCGCCACAGGGTGTCGAAGTAAGCCATCTAACCCTAACTTTTTATTTTACCGGGTTAGGGTGCAAGTTAAGCACAGAAATCTAAATAATAACTAAGGTGCCATATTATATTAAGGTGCCTTATTATTTGATTTCTGTGGGCGCAAGCGTAAGGACACAGGTTACATAAGTACAGGTAAACAATTAAGCAATCTTCATAACCTAAGCTCATAAAGAAACAGGTTGAAACTTGTCGGTACCGAAACGATGTTCTCCACCGAACCGTTCGGGTTTAAGCTTGCAAAACATGATGGTCACTATCGACAGATTTACAGACACAATACAAAAAAATAAAAGATAAACCATATTTTATTGTACTCATTAATTATTTAGAATTATATAATTTAGGTAATAGATAATGTGTATGGGCTACTAAAACTTATAATTAATATTTTGTTGCGTATCCTTTATTATCAATCACAGCTCTATAACGACGACGTCACGACGACGTGGCATTGATTCAAGCATTTTCATACATTTTTCTAGTGGGATTGAATTCCATGCTACGTAGAATTCGTTGTGACTGAAAATATTTACACTGTTGGCAGTGTGTTTAGGGTCATTATCATGCTGAAAGATCCAGGTAACAGGCAAATTGTCGCCAGAGTAGGGAATCATTGTATCTTCTAAGATATTTTTGTACTGCAGTTGATCCATTGTACCTTATATAATAAATATATAAGGAAGTTGAAGTTGAAGTTGGCTTCACATCCACAAAAACATCCCCATACCTTGATATTGCCGCCTGCGTGCTTGACTATGCTTCTAGTGTATTTATAATTAAAAGCATGGTTCATTGGACGTATAACGTACCTAGCGCTTTCCGTCTGAATTTACCATGTTTATATTAGTTTCATCTGAGAATAAGACTTTTTTCATAATAAACGTTAATATTATTAAGTATTAGGTATAGCTTTCTGGTTATAATCACTACATACAAAACAAACTACGTATAAAACAAAGTCGCTTCCCGCTTTCTGTCTGGTCTCAATCTTTAAAACTACGCAACGGAATTTGACGGGCTTTTTTTTAAAAGATAGATGAGTTAAGAGGAACGTTATTGTCAGCATTGCACTCAATTTTGTCGAACGGGTCGCTAGTTATAAATAATTAAAAAAGAAACCTTTTCCACCAATAAATAATGAATAAACAAATAATGCTGTACCTATAATTCACAGCATTTGTATCCGGCAGATATAATGCTGTGTGAATTGAATTGTCCTCTACAGCATAATTAGGTAGGTAGGAATAGCTACAGAGGTACTGTCATTAATTGATTATTGTAAAAAATAATATTGTTTGTGGTAAAATACCTTTAGACTAGACATATTTCGTAATCACGGAAAAATATCCAGAGGACAAGGTTGACTAATTTATTATTGAACGTCGTTATTATTGTATTGGAAATATTATCATAATTTTTGTAGCTTCCGCAGCGCTATTTTATAAAATGAATGTTTTTTGATATTAATTTTTTCCCTCGCTCTCGCAGCACTACTAAATGCATCGATTCTGATTTTATCTGATCATCTGTGTATCTATATCTATAGTAATATAATAAAGAGGAAAGATTTGATTGTTTGTTTGTTTGAATAGGACAGGCTCCGAAACTACTGGACCGATTTGAAAAATTATTTCACCATTAGAATCCTAAATTTTCCGTGATGAACATAGGCTACCTAGTACCTATACATAGAATATTTTCAAAAAAGTTAGGGATCCGCATGAAAAATTCAATAATTGAACCGTGCGCTGTATATTCAACCTCTTTTTCTATTATGGCGCGTTAGAATAGAAAAAGAGGTTGAAGATATAGCGCACAGTGCTTGCTTTTTCTCTACGGCCAGTGTCAGTTATGGAGTGTCGAGTCAATGTCAAAAACCCCAATGCTGTTAAAAAAAGTAAGGGATCCGTATGAAAACTGTGAAAACCATCGTGTTAGTGTATAATTTCTGAAATATTTGTTTAATACCCGTGCGAAGCCGGGGCGGACCGCTAGTAATATTATATAACTATCCTCCAAACCCAATGTTTCAATGTGATATGTATGCGGCACAAAATTATACAAGCATAAAAGATTGCAACCCAACCCGCTAGAACCTATGAAACATGACGCTGCGCTGCGCTGTTTCGATACACTGCCTCTGTTATCTACACGTCAGTCTTTATTTGGCTAACATGCAATAATAAACAACGATCAGCATTTCATACAAAAACATGATCGTCACGTACGTAGATACGACACATGGATCATCCATTTCAAAAGCTACAAAAAGTGTAACGTCCCTCAGTTCATTACACTGTACAGCCGACACAAAACACACGACCCAAGTAATCTCTTTGTTACAACTTTAAGGTTCAGAATTGTGTAAAATTACATGGACTTCTTTGGTTGTTTGTACACGTCGATGTTGGGAGATTTACGGCGTAATGACTGGTAATTCGGACAATAAAGCCTAAGCTCGTATTCCTTTTAATATGTGACTATAAAGGCCTGTAATGAGGCCGATACGGGCATACGGGTCAAGTGAGGACTTCAGTGGAACCGAAGTAGGTGCCTATTTAATCTACTGGATGGATGGTATCTGATAAGGATAACCAACTTATGTGAAGGATGCTTTTGTCCAATAAATCTTTATCTATTTCTGTGTTCATAATAATTGTGTTGATAGATGGGAAAGTAACAAGGTATTGCATTACCTACTTAAGTAGCGGGCAGACCACAAAGATTTCAAGTTTCCTAATTTTAAATATTTTTAAACTTACGCGATCTGATCACATAATGTATAGTATAGTAATTAACGGGTATTTATCATATCACGTTTTTTTTCGTTTTTTTTTCCTTATTTTTTTTCTTCATTATATTTTATTTGTTAATTAGGTAACCTAATTTAGGTATATAGTTTTATTAGGTATTATGTATAATTTAAAGACATTTTTTACTGTAGGTACTTTTAAAAAATTATAGTTCTTATATGTAGTATTAAATAGCTTGCCTTTCTATCTTCACTTTATCGAAAGATTCTACTTGTAAAACGTATTGATAGAAATTGACATAATTATGCAACACTGTACCATCCTTCGGTACAGTGGTGTCGGTCGTCGCCCGTGTAAGGACGGGCCGTACCTACAGGTAATTTAGAATGGCGTACTATTAAAAAATATTGCTTTAAAAGATAGAATGTTCTACGATAGAGACTTGCAAGATAAGATTAGCAAATGATTAGCAAGTAAACAACTTGGCTATTCTTATCTTGAGCCTGCAATGTGTGCAAACATTGGAAAACCAAACCTTGGGCTTGTTTGTGTCTGAACTTCTGAAGTTTTGATACGTAAGTAGCTTACTAGCGCCCCGCTCCGGCTTCGCACGGGTCCAATGCTGATATAAAAACCATTCTCTTGAATCACTCTATCTTTTAAAAAATCGCATCAAAATCCGTTGAGTATTTAAAGGTCTAAGCATACATAGGGACAAACAGACAGACAGCGGGAATCACCTTTGTTTTATACTTTACACTACATGTGTTAAACTGGCCCGGGATTATAAAATCTTTGCCATCTCTAACAAAATTGAAAAACAAATGTATAAGAATAAAAAACGTTTTTTTCTTACATACACAACAGGTGTGTGTTATTTAATGATTATGCTGTAGATTTATTGCTACTTATTCTTCTTCTCTTATTTATTAGTTATTATCTATTAAATTCATCTATGAAAAGTAATTTATCTCAACTTTTTCGCACAGATTTTAACTCCACAAAGAATTCATTTGGGTCGGGCCTCTGTTTGAGTTGACACGGAAATGTTTGATACAACAGTTCTCCAGCTCTGCAGTGCAGATTGTGCCCGTCTCCTGGCCGTCTCTAAATCGGAGTCAGGACAAATCCAATTCTTTATTGCAATCAGGCTGTTAATTCTATATATGAAATGCTCATAAAATCTAAGTATCCTTTACCTCACCTACCTTAAAAAGGTTTCATTTAAAAGTACAAAGTTACAATGTTTCAACAATAACTGGCAGTCGCGGCTGCGTGGGCGCACCTCACAAGGAAACTTGGTATGTTCGCTTTCTCTCCAATCTGTACACTTTTATGGAAGTTATTAACTGTATTTCGCAATTTAGCTGAAATGGAACTACCTATGTATCGCTATTTTGTTACAAATATGTTGCAATATGCGAGTTTCAATTGCAATTAATTAAATAAAAAAGCTTTGAATTAATTATGCATAATGTATTGTATTAATATACAATCCAATAAATATCAACATTAATCTATAATAATAAAAAAGAAGATGAATTAAGACTAAGAATAACTTTGGCAAAATTTTAGGCAGATATTATTTTTATAGTTTAAATAGGTAGGTACTTAAGTAAAACTATTAGCTAAGAAAATCATACAGTACAAAACCTTAACATAAGTACCTACTATTGTACTTGTACTATTATGTCTGCTCACTAATTATTACGTAGAAGAGACTTTAAAACCGGAATGAGTATCCTATCAGCCAAGCTACTATCTGATAAAAACTTACAATTTCATGTCGATTTCATAGAAACATTGCAAAAAGGGCACATTTTGATAAATATTATCAACCTTACCTTCTAGGTATTTGTCAAGTGCTTTCTCAGAATACTTTGAGGATAAATTCAGACTTGTAGTTAATAAGTAGGCCTAGGCCGTGCGTGTGGTAACGGTTTAGAATTTCACCACCCCAACTCTTCCCGTGGGTGTCGTAAGAGGCGACTAAGTGTGGTAAGGGAGACGTAATACAACGGGGGATGGGCAGCAGCACCCTCTGCAGAACAACTCCACCGTACTGTGATTCCCAACCTGCATGCACAGCGTGGGGATTATGGACAATAGCCCCCAAATGATACTGCCATCTATGGCCATCTATGACACTCATTAGGGGAGGCTTAGAGCCCTTAGAGGTCCAGCCGTGGACTATTACAGGCTGTTGATGATTAAGTAGTTAAATAACGCGTTCGAGCTGCTCAGCCTTGGGGGTTGGTTTAGTCGTCGCCTACTGTCCATGCTGATGTGCGTCGTGGGTGATGGAAGATTACCTACAGTAGGGATATGTGGAACAGGCGCATTATTGCATGCATGACATGTAGAGGGCCAATAGAATTAGACGTAACTACTATCACATCATTGCTTGAGCCCTAAGGTTAGCAGAGCCTCGAGGTGTTGTGGGTAGAATTAAAGAATGAAAATTAATTTTAAATTATATTTTGTAGGTACGTAACGTACCTACCTTTCAATCTATTTATAGCTATAGGTGGAAGACCGTTAATTATCAAGGTAAACTATATTTTCAGAATACAGAAAAAGGTTAAATATCACTAAATTTATATTTAGTTTGTAATTTAGGAAATGCGAAATTTCAGACCGATCCGTTATGTAGTTTACCGTTACGTATCCATTATGATTTTTATATTATTATATAATAATGTATTCCTACATACATCCAAAATTTCAGGTTAAATGCTTTTACGCCGGATTATTGGAAGCCAAAGCTCAGTAAAACAACTACTAAAATAGGGATAATGATTAGTAATTAACGGGTATTTACGGGTCGTGGTCACGAGATGACTGGTTCATCTCGTGACCACGACAGAGTGCAAACCTGTTGAAACGTCGAGAAAAGAAGAAGAAGAAAGGAGGAAGAAGAAACGCGATAAATACCCGTTAATTACTAATCATTATGTGTTCAGATCGCGTAAGTTTCAAAACAATAAAATAGGGATTTCTTCCCAATGTCCGGTACTACGATTCCAGTCTAGTTTTAGTCTACCAACGTCTAGTTTTAGGTATCGCTCCATCGTACTTCCTCCCAGATGGAAACTCCACTCTCAGTTGTCAGTGTCTATGGTTTACCTCTATGACAAGTAGGACTTGCCAAAATTAAAAACCTTCTCCTGGCAACCCAAAATACGGCTACGCCTAAGTATGTTTAGGCCTTTTAAAATAATAGTGTAGGTAGGTACTGCGATGTGTCTACCAAAATTTAACATGACCAGAGAATATTAATTGAAATGACATGACAGTTTTGTAAATAACCTTGTAATGAAAATAGGTACGAATTGGACTTGAAAATATTAACAAACTACGAACCACGTCAATAATTTTTCCGTGTCAATAAATGAACAACAGTAATTGACCCAATTGATAAAATTTACCCGGCAAAATCTTGTGCATTTTTACTGAACCACAAGCACGAACAAGTAGAGTTATGTTTCTTGCTTATTAATTTAATAATTAGGTAGGAACTTTTTATTTAACACCCTTTCTTAAATTAATAATGCTAGACAATCCATACAGCCCCACCCAAGTTAAGCATTGCTTGTGTTATGGGTACATTTGACTAGACTAATAAATATGTAGGACATTACTTGGGAGACGTAGTGGGTAATGGTAAAATGTATTGTACATAATGTGGGCAGTGGGTAGTTTTATAATTACATATTAATTATGTATGTCCGTTGGCTGTCAGGAATTTGTATAGGTACCTACTTAATCCTTTTATTGTGCCCATAATTGTATGTGGCTGGATTAACTTTGACTCATTAGGGAATTGAATGATGAAGGTTGGGTCCCCACCCACCCAACGAAAGTAAACATCAAAATTAAAGTAGGTACCTACTTTAATTTTAGTCGTTGTATTTGTCCGCTTTTTAATTAATGATGATTACAAATAAAAACGTACTGCAGTGACGTCACGAGTTATTTTTTTTTCTTTGTAACACATTATAGAAGAATTGCGAAAAAGGCCTAGCCTTAGTGCGGGGACCATGGTTAACAATAACCGCACAATATAGTACATATCTACCTTGATATACCTAATATAGTTCCTACCTACCTCATAAAAACTCGGCTGCGTGGAATTACTAACTTTCATTGGTGAGTTTCTCTTTCACTTAACTTGGGCTTTAAATCAAATTGCAAAACAGAACCTTTTCCTTCTATTCCACAGCTAAATGATAGTGAAAGCGGTACAAGCTGCTTGGTCGGAAATGACCCCATTATGTGGCTGTTGTACAATTACTTCAGCCTTGATCCTTAGACTTCTGACAATTGGAATTGACTGATTAAACAAGACAAGTATTAAGTCTTATAAAAGTATGTTACTTACTAAATAATAGAAAACCAAAGAACCAAAGAAAACCACGTTAAAATAAATTGAAGTACATACTAGAAATTTACCAAAAGGTTAAAATACCTATAGCATAAAAAAGCACAAGGGGAGTTATTGCCCTTGAAATAATTATAACGTCTAAAGATTTTAGTTTTAGTCCAGAATCGGTAAGTAAATAATAATAGTAAGTTTTTGTCCACATCCAATAAACACAGTAATTATATTCAATTCATTTTATTAAGCACAAATAACATTACAGATTTTCTTAATCTAATGCGTTATTTATGGAAAATTTACTACATTACCTCCAAGAAGCGAATTGAATTTCAAAGCCGATCGCCCTCTACGTTACGGAGGTCGTCGAAACGGTTGCACATGAGTTCTCGGAACATTTTATTTATAATATCTGTCAGTAGGTAAGTTCCAATAAACGTGTCCTGACCGTTCGTCCGAGGAAGTAGGTCAAGGCGCGTCGGTGTCTGCGACTGGCCGAGCCCCGGAGACATTGTACACCACAATCAGAATAAATACCTATGGACTGTTTTCGATGTTGAATGTGCTAGTTTTTAGGTGCGCGTACAAAGTCATCGACATAGCTCAGAGAATTAGCAAACTGAAGTGGCAGTGGGCCGGCCATTATTCTTGAGTGGAGACCGCGACTTGGTAAACGTAGTGTAGGACGCCCTCCGGCCAGGTGGGATGACGATCTGCGAAAGACTGCTGGCAGATGCTGGATGCGACAAGCTGAAGACAGGGCGATGGCGCTCATTAGGGGAGGCCTATGTCCAGCAGTGGACTAATATGGGCTGATGATGATGATGATGTACCAACTGCATAGATACTGAGCCAAACGCAAGACAGTGACACCGCTTTGCCTGTGGCGTAACTCTCATGCACAGAATTCTGAATAATAAGGTGCCTTTATTCAGATTTCTGTGGTATTACGAGTGCTTCTAAATCGTTATAATTATTAGAGAACTCTGGCGTCTAGATAAACCTAATTTAGGATTTAAAACTATCTGAATAAAAATGTCATATTTTTTATGAATAAACTCTATCTTTTTAGGGTTTTGCCATCGGTTGCAAAACCCTTATGAAATCGCTTTGGGTCTGTTTTGTGTTTTGAATCCTTAATATCTCAGAAACTACTGCAGCTATTGACTTGAAATTTGAAATAATAATACATTTTGTGCGCCCGCACATATTTATAGAAAAATAAATGAAAATAAATAAAAAATCAAAATGAAGATTTTCCATACAAATTTTGAAATCGAAATTTTAAATGGAACGTACAAAGTCAAAAGTGGTATCAAATGAAAGGTACACGTTTGCAGATTTCAAAATAGTTTTTGAAATTTTGGTAGGTTTTATACTTTTTAAAATATTTTGAAAAAGGTCAAAAAAATGACCATTCCCCCCCCCCTATCTCCGAAGATTGCAGAGCGATCGACGTGATATATACCAAGTGTTTGTAGATATGGATCTATATTTTACAGGAAAAATATAGAGAAGTCTGTAAAAATAACAGTTTTTGAAATATGGTCAAAAAAGGGCGGGAAAAATTTCTGAAGGGCTGACTACCCCACCGAGTTGGGTATCAAATGAAAGGTATTGGCTTGTACATTCCAATACAGTTTTTGAAATTTCGACAGAATTTATACTTTTTGATATATTTTGAAAAAGGTCGAAAAATTGACCGGTACCCCCCCCCTATCTCCGAAGATTGCAGAGCGATCGATGTGATATGTACCAAGTGTTTGTAGATATCAATCTATATTTTACAGGAAAAATATAGAGAAGTCTATAAAAATAATACTTTTTGAAATAAGGTCAAAAAAGGGCGGGAAAATTTTATAAAGGGGTGACTACCCCACCGAGTTGGGTATCAAATGAAAGGTATTGGTTTGTACATTTCAATTCAGTTTTTGAAATTTCGATAAGTTTTATACTTTTCGAAATATTTTGAAAAAGGTCGAAAAATTTACCATTCCCCCCCCCTTATCTCCGAAGATTGCAGAGTGATTGATGTAAAATGTACTAAGCGTTTGTAGATATAGATCTATATTTTACAGGAAAAATATAGAGAAGTCTGTAAATATAATACTTTTTGAAATATGGTCAAAAAACTAATTTTCATACAATGGAGGCTATTTCATTGAGAGTAATATCAAATCAAAGGTATGGATTTCGACAATTCAAAACAGGTTTTGAAAATCGTCTAAGTTTCATACTTAGTGAAATAGGTTGAAAAAAGCCGAAAAAAAATTGTAGGTACCAACCCAATTACCTACCCACTAATCTCTATAGTAACTGTACTAGGAGTTCCACAGCGCACCAAAACCGTTGTTCTCAAAATTTTTGAGAAGAGATAGTTATGTATCCTAGATAATCCACACAGTATCATTTACCCACAAGCTAAGCAAAGCTTGTGTTATTGGTATTACTACGATAGCTGTTATACTTAATAAAGTATAAGTATCACATTAGATGATTTATTTTTGTGTACTGAAAAGGACTAGAACACCCGAACAAATAATCTGAAGATCCTACAAATATTAGTCCCGAGGCAGGAATCAAACCTCCACCTCCTGCGTTGTAAGCCCACCGCGCCAAGAGGTTGTTCATATACGTACCTATGTACCTAAACGACAAAAGTTCAAAACCCTCGGCGCGCGAGTTACACTCGCACTTGTCGTACTTGTTTTAATCAATAATGTATAATGGTTCTAATGTCAAAGTTCAATTTTTTTACGAAGTATGTGTTGATTAAAACTAATGTGCAAGTGGTTTGCTGGGTTAACTACATAGTTTAATTATTGGAAGTAGTAAGAGAGTATTTATTTTAATAATTACCTACTATGGAATTCCATCAAGAAGCAGCATAATGTGTGTTTTTAATAGTGTAAATGTGATATTTAATAAAGGCTTTTTCTTCTCTACAGTCCGATAATTTTATTCCCAGCGTAGCGGCACTTTTATTAAGGTATTTTAGAATATCTCGTGCATAGCGGAACGGAACTAACCCAAGCACTAGTTTGGGGTCAGATGATGGCTTATTGCATGGCTTTGTTTTGTTTTATTTATTATATTGTTTGTGGCTTTGCTTATTATTATATTTATTATAGCGGATCAGCAAGGCAAGATTTTAGAATATCTCGTGCATAGCGGAACTAACTAACCCAAGCACTTACTAGTTTGGGGTCAGATGATGGCTTATTGCATGGCTTTGTTTTGTTTTATTTATTATATTGTTTGTGGCTTTGCTTATTATTATATTTATTATAGCGGATCAGCAAGGCAAGACAAGCCAGCAGAGCCTTGGGGATGCTGAAACGAATCGTAATACTGTAAGATGTTAATTATTTTAATTTATATTATTTTTATTTTACTACTTGCATATGCTTACAGCCTCTCGCCATCGTCAGCCATAAATTAAACTACCTGTTCACATAAAACACCAACGCTATAAAAATAAAGGCACGTTTTGACTATTAATCAGCGAGATAAAAATAGAATAGTGTTTACCTACACTCAAGGCGAGGAGGCTGTACGTTGCATCACGTAGGGCAAGAGCCAGTAGGGTTGGTACTTACCCCATATCTTTTGACAGTTCTTCAACTAATTCTTCTCTCAAACTCGTCTGAGGATTTCAGCGAGTTAGAGTAGAGCATTCCTCCAAAACTCACGTTCGGTATACTTGGTCGTTAATAGTAGGTACTCATGAGATAAGGTGGTAAGCTTTGAAAAAAATGTCACTGTATTATGTTATCTCATATTTGTGACTTGGCTATCGGATTTATTGGTTTTATTTAAAATAAGATGAATCTATACAATATTCATAATTTACGTGTAGGATCCCACTATAAATCAGAATCATTTATTAAAAAATAAAGGTAATAAAAACCAATCAGGACTATATAAATATATATACTATATACAATGGAAACAATTGAGCTAACTATAGACTGTTAGCAACAATCTACACTACAAGTACTCAATTTGTAGGAACTGCATATTCGTAATAATATACCTAGGTACTAGATGTATAAGGTAGGTACCTTATCTTGTAGCCTTTGTTATGCGTGATTTTATCACCAATTTTAGAATCATATTGATTGTTGTTGCTGCCATTTAGTATCGACATTCTGACGATCTCTCACACATCATTGTCTCTCACACTATCTTTTGAAGCAACCAGAATAAGCAACCTTGTGCTTTGTATTCAGTACCTATACTAATGGATCGCTAACTTCCGTTACTTTGTCTATGTCTACTGTTTAACACGATTTTGGTTCTAATTGCCAAGCTCGTGTAAAAACTAGGTAGGCTTCTTGTAACGTATGGTAAAGTGGTAGGAAGTTGCCCAGTAAGTAAACAGGAAAAAAATATTTATTCAATAAAATATTGTAATCAACAAAATAAAACTATTACAACTATTTACATAATAATATCTATATTCCCTAAAAATTTAAACCGTCTACAGAAGGCAGTGCCCAGAATTCCTTTACGTATAGGTACCTATTTAATAATTATTGACATGTACTTATCTTAATTATATTAAACTTAGATTTAGATAGGCAAAACAAACATGTATTTATTAGAAACAAGTTATACATATAGTACTAGTGGTTACTTTTCAACTTCTTCCACTAGTGGATAAAAAAAAGTGAAGAGAAAATTAATAATACTTTATTTCTTATAACATTAAGTAAGCGTAAAGAAATAAAGTTATTTAAATCTGAAATCTGATTGCTGGCAGCATGACCGCGTTGGATGGCGATGGTAATTCTTTGACCGAAATAAAAGCCAGCATTCCAAGAACCTGTGGACTCTATACGAAGGAAAATTAATTTTGGTAGGTACCTAGCCTGATAGTTATGTACCTAGGTATTATGTTTCTCTCTTAGCCTACCTACAGTAGGAGGTAGATAGAGCAAGCCTCTTTCTCTCTGTTATGGACTTTTAGGTGTGAGTTGGTCGAGTTCTTCTCTCAAACGGTTTGTGGTTTGGTCTACCGCGAGATTGTTTCTGATCTCTTGGCAGTCTTGGGGAGGTGAGGACAAATTGAAGTGAACAGAAATCAATAACAACTAGTTAGTTTTGTTCGCAACAGTCTACAGTTACTCAATTGTTTCAATTATATATACTAGTTTTTATTTCGTTAGATAATTATAACAACTTATTTACTTTTTTATAATAACCGTATGAAATTTGATTTGTCTAAAAGCTTATTTTGTAAGCCTAAAGAAATTAAGTTATTGAAGTCTAAAATCTGAGTTACAGAGGTTTCTTTCAAAGTGGGGCTCAGAGTCCAGTTTTGTTTAATTTGACCGTTGCCCAACATCTGAGATTCGTGTTTCAGCGCAGTTCACTAAGGTTAGGTAAATAAATCGTTAATGGCCTGTTTCAAACTGGGTTTTCGCTACCACTCGCTAATTTGTTCAACCCTGTTCTGCACTCGACTAGACTTGTCCAGTTGCAATCGGAAATCGTTGAAATATACCTACCATAAATATATTTTTCACATTATAGCTTTTTATTAAATTAGGTACTTAAATACATTTCGAAAATGTAAGTGAGTAGGTAGATAATAATTTGTTGCAGACTATAATTTACAAGAATAACTTTAGAATAAACGACCATTGGCGGTCAAGACTCAAGAGTGATCTCTCGTAGACAACCTTGACATTAAAGTACATGTAATTACTATTACATATTTGAAAAAATATTTTATGTATATTTATAAGTGTGTATTTAGAAGTGTATTTAATTAGTCTTGTAGGGAAGAGGTTGTTTGAGTTAAGTACCTTTCTAATATAATAAATAGAGCTAATTCATTGATAGAATCTTTTTTGGGACCTAACATAACCCTGCAACAAAAGTAATTCAACTTAGGAATACTTCAAAATCTATCTTATTATTATGTTGGCCTACAATTTGTAAGGTTAGGTAACCGTAAGTCATAAATCTGTGACGGAATCCCGTACGAAGTCCGAGAGAATGAGAAACCCACGAACGAAGGCAAGAGTTTATTATTTGAACACTACAGTCGCAATTATAAGGAAAACTTTGCCAGATTTCCACAAAAACATCAACCTTGTATTTTATTTTACACCTACGAGTCCCCATGTTGGTTTCAACAACACAAATTGCACATTCAGTTTTTTATGAATGTCGAAACCACAGAATGTGTACCAGTTGCCACGAGGTGTCACAGAGTTCACAATAGCTAGTATAAAGCCGTGCGTGAGTCATCCATCTTCCTAGAAGTTACGCTCGAAAGGAATTCACTCTCGTGTGCATCCGGTTCTTTGCGAGTAAATAACCAATAAGTTTGTAGGGTTTTTTGGATCATGTTTTAGGGTTTTGAGATCGGTTTCGAAACCTTACGGTCTCGCTTTGACTGTCCTTTTTTCAATCTTGAATATCTCAGCAAATAGTGCAAATACATTTCATGCATTTTTAGAGTTAATTCAGATTTAGAGAAAAATAAAAATGAATAAAAGTGACGATTTCCTGATCAAGTTTATGTCGAAATTTTTGTTTTTAAACGCCCTAATTAATTAGTAATTACGCTTAGTTAGTGTAGTTGTAGTTTTTTACCTGAACCTTTCAAGTTTCGGCATAAACGTAAACGGTATCAGAAGTTCGTCAAAACAAAACTTAACTCCCGCTAAGTTCAAGTTATATAATTAATTATTTTTTTTTTTTCTGAAAATTTATTAGTTTGCTTCAAACAAGCCCAACACTCTTCTTTGTTACTGTTGTTCATACAGGAGAATTAGGTAGGTAGGTAGATAATAAAATTAAATAATCTCGCTTCTTACAAGTTAATATTAATACCTGAGTTCAACACGTGGTTGATTATGATTTCCTAGATGCAAACGACCACCTGGCACCTGCGTATGCCGTGCATTCGCGAGCCTGCCTTCTTCGGCCTGACATTTAGCAGGAATCCACAAGACCTCCTTATTTGTGTGTTTGAGAACTAACTAACAATAACCAATGTACCTAACTACCTGGAAAATTATTTATTGTCCAGGTAGATGATTATAATATACCTACACAAGGCGACTATTTGTCTGATTGATGCTGACTAGGGCTTGCAACAATTCGAAAATTTTTATATTCGATTATTCGATTTTTTGTCTGAGACATTCGAATGAATCATTCGCAAAAAAGGCCAAAAAAGCTTATGTATGATACGCGGTTTGTTACAGTAATTTGTAAGTTTTCCGAGACCAAAATAAAGGATTTAGCTCTACCCTAAGATGCGCGATGATATTAGTATAATTTTTGCTTAATATAAATTAAGTAATTACTAATTAAATTACACATCATCATCAGCCTGTTTGTATGTATGTACCTATACCTACCTACCCCTGCCTGGGTTTAGCCAGTGATACTAGGAGGCTTACAAAGTTACAACGTGTTCGAATATCCGAATAGGTATGTATAATATTCGCATGCCGCTACATTCGAATATAATTTTCATCAATATGCTTAGAGATTGAATTATTCAAACAAGATATTTTAGAAATTATTCAGATATCTCCTAAATATTCAAAACTTTGACATTTGATATCCTTGTAAGCTTGACCACGATTCTGTGAGTTTAGAAATGAGAGCAGAAGAGATTCTCATCTCTGCTTTGACCTTATTTACAAAGTAGGAAAATGTTTAAAAGTTAGAAAAATGTTTAAAAAGTTAGAAAAATGTTTAAAAAGTTATTTAATTAAAAAAACATAATTTACGCATGGGAGCGCGCCACGAAGCTCTTCAAATGAGTGAGTGCATCGCGAGCCATTGGAAGAAGATAAATAAAATAAAAAAAGTTTTCCTAACTATTTTCCCTAAAGGGATTGAGGAAAGTCGAAGTCTCAAAGATTCTTAACTAAAGTGCACGTGCACCATCACAGATTATAACAATACTGGCCAGCGTTGTCTTGTCGGGTAGTTGTCTGATACCTAGTTAATACAGAAGTGCAGTTATATTTAAATAGGTTGTCATTGTAAATTTGTATGTAACATTATTGCAATGATGCAATATTTTGCAATTTCTACCCAATTGTTAGCGACTGAAAAAAAGAAGACGCCTTTCTGTGAATGTGAAACTTGTCAAGCGCCTGTGGCCAAGAAGAAGAAGTGAAGATAGGATGCAAAAAGATGGCTGACGTGAGAGGATGGAAATAACAACAGTGTGTTTTGTATAGTAGTGGATGTTAAATTATGAAAAACGCAAATAGAATGTAATCAACAAGGGTACCAATGTTATTGTTATATGGAAACAAACCCTTTCAATAAAGTTACCATCTTGCTTTTGTATTTTGGACTGATTCTTCTAACAATCAGAAGTAGCAAAACCCACGCCAAGTGAAGATTCGGTAATGTATTCTTATATTATTATGATACCTGTTGATCAAGGATTTTCCCTCAAAGTGTACCTATCTAGGTACCTACAACCTGGTCGGTAGCTGTTCAGTGCGAAATAGTGGTGAGGTACCACATTGCACTTCCGTAACCTGCGGTCAATTTTGTCGATTCCCTTGATAAGTAACACATATTTACATTTAATGCAAGTAGATACCTACTATGCACTGATTGCATACCAAATTTTGGAAAAATCTCCGAACACAATACCTATCTATACACATAACCTGGAGTTATGTTGAGTGAAATTGAGTGTGAACATACCTATCAAGAAAAGGTGCCTTTTCATGTCACAACCTAATAGCAGATAGCAGGATGAATTGCCAGACAAGGAATCTGTAACTGCTTATGCCATGCCTTGTCTCTTGTCCTGTAGAATGTTTCCGGGAAGACACAACATTGAGGCTTGGAATTGATCCGCTTACTTTAAATCTTACAAATATTTTCTACAAACCTATTTCTGGGTGTACTTATTGATATTTATAATAGATGAAAGTTTAAGAAAAGGCTTGGATAAAATATCTATTACCTACATTATTCTTTCAAAAGATTATCCCAACCTTATTTTCAAAATATTTACAAGCATTATCTTAGCTATTCTACCACTCTGAGCAGAAATTGCAGGATCAAATTATGTATGTAATAAAAATAGTTTTTATTTTGAGAAAATCACCAACAGTAAGCCAAAAAAGCAGAGTGATTCTTCTTAATTTGAATATGTTAAATGAAAAGAACTTTGGTTGAACGATGAATATCAAAATAAGTTTTAAGTTATCTCAAAGATCATGAATTGCAAAACTGTGAAAATATAACTACATAAGGGAACTTGTGCTTTCAAAAATCAACTACTTAATTTCAATTTAAACTTAACATACATTATTATGTCTGTGCTCGTTGAGAACTGTTAGCCCCACTGTTTATGCTAACTTGAAAGGAATTACTGTGTTTACTGTGTTCCTAGTCAACCAACATTAAAGAAAAATAATAATAATGACAGAAACATTAGTTATAGATTTAAAAGCTATGATTTCTGTCTATATTTTTATTTGCATTCATGGTAGCAATGCAAACACCATAGAGGTATACTGCCCTCCTAATTTAGACAACCGTAACTACTAAAAGTTCAGTTTCGAGATATTCGCGCTTAAAGTTTTTTTTGTTAAAAAAGTGACCAGAGTCGCAGTTTTAAGAAATATTTGATTTTGAATATTGAAGTGTGTAGCTGCAATGATTCCCTACAGAATGATTGGTATAATGTCGTGATAGCGTTTTTACTTTTAAATTAATTTAGCAAGTAATAAACATGCTTAGCTCAATACAAATATTAAAGGTGCATATCCTGAGCATGAGAACCGTATGTCTACTAGTTACAGTTGTTATGCCAAGGAATTGGTTATACTTTGCCTATCAAACAGCACTTAACCATTTTTATATTAAACGTATATGGAAGAAAATGGAAAAAAATGTAAGTAAAACAACTAGTTATCAAGTAATAAAATATTCTAATGAGACCAACATGCAAACAAAAACTTATATTATACAATCAAAATCTAAGTACTAATAAAATCTTACTTTTTTAAAGTAATTTACTTATTTATGAAGTTTTCTATGACACTTTCAAAATCACTTCAAATATGGAAATAGGCAATAAAATCTTACACACTACATTTTTATAATTAGCTCAGTCATCAGACTTACAACATAGCTAGGTACACTTAACAAAATATAAAAATCTTCCATAAAGAAATATAAAAAAATTCAAATATGAACTACAGTTACATAAAAAATGCTTATTACTCCAATTTTTTAAATCGGGTTCAGTCTAATACTATTACAAAATCACATATAAATAGGAACTGTGACTCTGTCATGCCTTTTATATACCTAATTAATCTAAAATCAGACTTTTCCAGGACTCAGTATTCCCTTGTTAAATCATCTATATCGGAGCTACAAGTTGGGATATTGTTCCAGAAACTCCGCCTGTTTTCTGGCATGAGTGGCACTAGTTTGTTTATGATATCTGATTTTCTTTCTGCAGTTATACCTCTTGCTGTAACTTTTTGCATGGTTTCTGGAAAACAGTGTGTTTTGAAAATTTTTGTTTGAAGAAAATCCAAGGTTGATTCAAACTCCGCATTGTGACTGGTTTTATATTTCAGAGTAAAAGATCCTCTTTCTACGTTCACTGCCATGATATCTTTTAAATAAGTTCGCTGTTCATTTTTACGGAGCTTGTGTTGTGATGAATGATCTTTATAATTATAAAAATCAGGTAATTCCATTACTTTCACGTAGTTTTTTTTTGAATTTGCCATCTGGACACAATTTATAAAGTCTTGAAAGTCATAGACTTTAGATTTCGCTTTCATAGCAAGCTCCACCTGGTGGTGAAATGAATCTGCCGACATAAAACTGTGGCCCGGCTCAAAGTACTTGATTGTTATCGAGTCTGTCCCAATCAAATCACTGTTGATAATGTTTACAAGGAATGACATGAATGCCCAGTTTTTGTTCTGTGCTGCACAGTTATCTAACCACAGAATTACATTTTTGGCATCCCGATGGAAGCACAAAAACGCACGGAAAGTCGAAATAAGATCTTCTTGTTTTCTGCCAGAAATACATTCATGCCAAACTGCCGCAAAGGGTATGTCTTTACTTGATTTTCCTAAAGGAACAAAGCTCTCATTAAACGCTATGATTCTTGGACAAAATATTGCTAATTTATATTGTTCCATACGAGGCAGCATCACTACTTTCTGCAAGTCAGCGGAATAATAAATCGTATCATTATTATTTTTCACGAGCTCTACATCATTTTTGTACTCTATGCGAGTTTCAGTGTATCGGGTTTTATGTAATAAAAAGTTTTTGCATTTGTCGCATGTATCACTAAATATTTCTGGGGTTTCATTGTGTATTCTGTCATGTAATTTAAAACAAGCACAATGCTCGCACTCTTCGTGGCCTAAATGAGCAAACGAAATATTCATGTCATTTGTTACCACTTTTCTATATACTTCCAATGACACACTGAATTCGTGGAACTGACTGTGCATATAAGTAATTGTTAAGTCACTGGGCAGATACAATTTGTTGGGCGCATGCTCTCGTCGGTAGTGTGAAACACTAGGGTTGTACGTCATGACATGTTCTTTTATAACTTCTTTATTAATTATGTTTGTTCTCTGATATGATCCACGCTTACTTTGTTGGCAATCCACTGCTTTTTTCAAAATTCCCATTAGGCGCATATCGTTTGTAGGTTTATAGCCAAGGGTGCTTAAGAAAAAGGTTTTGCATACCTCAGTTCGTTCACAATTGCTAGGTTTCATAAAGTAAGTATAAGTGCATTTTCGTCTAGGTACTTCTTTACCCGTATTAGCCCTATTTGCAACGTCTTTTGTGTCCACCAAACATTTGATATACAAACCTTGCGCTTCATAGCTCAGTTTTACGTATTTGCTGTTTATTTCTCTTCTTTGGATGTCATTTATTTTGGTTGTACATTTAAGTCTACAAGTAGACCCACATGGATCTTTTAATTCTAGTTTTTGTTCTTCTTTTTGTTTCTTTATTTCTTGTCTTTCTTGTAGCGAAATTTGATACTTTTTTCTTTTCCTTGGATTTCCAGCTTTTGTTAAAGCAATATCTGTCGCAAAACCATTGTTACGTGTTTCTCCATTTACAGCAACATTGTTACTAGTCTCAGCGTTTCTGATTTCAACATCATTGTTTCGTCCTCTTTCCGTGTCTTGGCCATCGTTCCGTGTTTGTTCATTTTGAGTGTCAATATCACTGTTCCGTGTCTCTGCAGTTTGAGTATCAATATCACTGTTCCGTGTCTCTGCTGTTTGAGTATCAATATCACTGTTCCGTGTCTCTGCTGTTTGAATGTCAATATCACTGTTCCGCGTCTCTGCAGTTTGAATGTCAATATTATTGTTCTGTGTCTCTGCAGTTTGATTGTCAACAACACTGTTCCGTGACGCTTCAGTT
This sequence comes from Eupithecia pulchellata, assembly GCA_963931895.1. Classification (NCBI taxonomy): domain Eukaryota; kingdom Metazoa; phylum Arthropoda; class Insecta; order Lepidoptera; family Geometridae; genus Eupithecia; species Eupithecia pulchellata. Next base: position 10,826,882 of record OZ007538.1, read on the forward strand.
TGAATCTCATAATTCTTTATTTTTTGTGCTTTAGTTTCTTCAACATCAAGAATGCAATCGTTGTCATCATTTGAATCTAGAATATTATCTATCTCATTGAAAACTTCATGACACAATAGTGCATCTAAACCGGATTTGTTCATATTATTTTTGTCTTTGTCATATTTTGGTATCTCTTCATTTTTATTGTTAGTACTTTGGTTTCGAGTCTCTTTCTTTTCTTTTTCAGTGTCATCGTAACTTGCATTTCCAACTGTTTCAGTAATAATGCTCGGTGAATCATCATAGTTACTTATAGTCTTTCTTTTTTTTCGTTTCATTTGCTCTTCGTCTTCATCATTTGAAAAGGTTTCATCTAGTTCAGGAATGTAGTCACCGTCTCTATCATCATCCGAATTGTGAAAAATATCAACATTTTCATCAAAAACTTTATCTAAACCTGATTCGTCCAGCCCAGCTTTGAGTTTTAAGGAGTTGGCATATGTTTGTACAGAATCGTATGAAGTGCCATATTCACTCGGATGGATTGGGACCCATTCAAATGGTCTATTAAATAGGACCTCAATATCAGTAACTGTGGGCTTAGGCGCTGATTTATTTTTATCAATACTGGTTTGTTCATAAACGCTCTCTGGGGTATTCTCTCTTGGTGGGATAATATTACGATGTTTGAAATCATTGTTAGACTTACTGGATAAAGTTAGTATTCTGTCTCGTCGGGCTTGGGACGCCATTTTAGCTGAAACAAAGCGAGTGAACTTTATTAGCTTATTACCTATCATAAAATAAAATTACACTGCGGTTGTAAGCACAAAAAGTAAATATAAGGGGATGAAGACATTTTAAGACAAAACATTTTTCGTTTACACAATGGACAGATTTCCAAAATTAGTTTCTGAACTCTGACTGAAACCTTACGAGAGTAGTTTTCTGGTTGGAATAAAAATCTCGCCATTGTGTGAACGAAAAACATGTTACTTTAAAATTTCTTCTTGAATATCATATATTTTCAATAATATTATCGAGATAAAATTAAATATCCCGTTATAATAAAGATAATCATCCATTACATAGTTGTAATTAGCTCAAAGTTGCCAGGCTGCTATCGGATATTAGACTTTCATAAAAACACGATAACTTTGGAAATTTTAATTGATGACCATTGGTTTGACTGAAGGGATTAATCACCATATTTGGCAGACAGATTGGTGTTCTCAATAAAAGTTAAGTATATACACGGGAGAATGCTGCTGCTCTTTTGGTGAAATCCCTTGGTCGACTTCTATGACAACCGCGGGCTGAATGGCAGAGTTCGGGTACCTAATATAAAACTTCATTACTGGTTTGTGAGTCATTATTTACTAAAACCTTGTTTTGGCGCGTTTAGTTGTAGGAATACAAAGTAAGCGAACTAATAATGTTTAAAATACTTATTACGAAGAAACTTACATTTTCCCGCGCATTCGCGCGATGCGCCACACGTCGTACCCCCAGCAGCTTAGGCGAGTGACTGGTGGATGTGTCTAGTCAATTGCTTGTGTTGAGTTACCCCCCGCCACGCTTCTCCTGCGTCGGTCCTATGTGATGCTACGTATAACAACCGTAAGTTGGTAACCTACGGTAGTCTTGTTAAGGAAAGCTCTCTTACGAACTTGGTTTTACTGAACAAGACGAAGGTAAGTTTACCTACGGTTGTCTTTTCAAGGAATACTCTCGTACAAATCTGTATTTATCAAATAAAGACGAAGGTAAGTTGCGATACCCTTGTTTTCAGTAGTAACTAGGAACACCGAAGATTATCAACACTAGTTCTAAGCACCGGAACTAACGTTACTGTTCTTGTGTGTAGGTTATAGTCTAGTAAAATAAAAAAAAAACTTAAAATATCCGCGGTATATAACTATACGATGCTATTCATAAGGTTACAAATATGGATGCATGGCCAAATTCATATAATCGCGATAAGGAAAAGAACCGTAAGGGCTCATACGGTATTAATTACAAGGAAAGCCATGAAAAACTTCGCAGTTACGGTGCTCATGACTAAAATAACTTCGTAAATATAGGTTTTATCAAAAATACGTCAAAGAGAACATTATAGATCTCATCACGCTGATTCCGAATCTATCAATAACTCATTTTTGATAAAAACCCTACTTACGGTTGTCTAAATTAGGAGGGCAGTATAATTATATTATGTAGAAACACCTACATACTTTATTACAAAAGTATCTACCTAAAATTATTTGCGTTAAATTCTAATTCTAAGGGAATTGAGATCTTCTCTGACATCTCGCATGGGGGTGTATTGTGCATTATCCCCCTGCATTAACAAACCTAACCCAACCAGCCCAGCCCCTTGAGGTGCCGGTGCCTTGGTGATTGATATTTTGTTTATCCAAAAAAGAAAAAAAAAAGACTTTTTACAAATAGCTCTTACCTCTTTATATCTCTTATGTTAAAAAGAAAAGGTATCTATTACATACCTACTCTATATCACATACTGAAACTATAATTTTAACCCCTTTTGTGCCCATAATTTTAACCGTTTACATGCTGCAAGCATATTACTAACCCTTAATGATGAATGAATATTTTTAAATATGTACAAGAGCTAAAACATTATTTCTATTTTTTTAGTTATATATGCACAAACTGTGCACATAAATATCAGACTATTGATGATATCATAAATAAATATATTTCCATCCACACAATGATTATAATAAAGAATATTCATGGTGTTTGGATACTTTATAGCTTTCATGTTCATAGTACAATTGTACTGGTAAGTCTTATTCAACAAAAATGGGGAGAATTGTTTGAAATATCATTTAATTCGTTCACTAGTTCATTAGTGCATACTTCATTCCTTTCATTCACAACTACGTTATGTTAGATGGAATTCCCAAGGATTTAAAAAAAAAAGAGCAGAGATATTCTTTGTTTGTGCTGCTGGTTTTCCTTTATAAATAAAATAAATAAATACCGCCATTGAAAACACGGTCTGTGTACGTAAAATATGCATTTATAATTTTTTTTTGCTAAGCAAGGTGTATGATCTGTCAATTAGTACTTCAGAATTAGTTTTGTACTAAGTTCAATTAACGTAGATATGTATGTATTAATTTAAATGCAAATGAACTCCACAGTTCTTAACAAATATAAGACAAAAGAAACAAAATAAAATAGAACGGTTAATAATAAATATTTTTAATTGTCTTTGGTACAGACCCGTTTTTTTAAATGAAAATATTTGTAATCACCCAGAGGTTGCCTGAAAGATATCGCTTCTAAGCGATAAGGCTGCCTATGGCATTTTTCTTATGTAATGTCTTGTTTTATGTCCCTTTTCTGGTACACTATTAAGCATTTTGTATTGTACTGTATTTGTATTTCACTAAAAGGATTCATACTATAATAATTTTGAAGATATAAACGAAATCAATAACTTAGTATAACAGCTTAGTAATACACTAGTTTGTTTCAGTAGTAAAAGTGAGGTACTTACATGATAATTTTATTAAATATAAAATAAAAGTCATTTAAATGAGATATTAATACAAGACCAAAAAGGTAGAAATAAGAAAATTTTGAAGCAAAATGTACGACTCTAAGTAACTAATCCACAGTTCATGTTTACAAAGTTAGATTGGCAAACGTAACAATAGTTTAAATTACTTAAACTTGGGTAATACATAATAAGCACATGAGTAAAGTAAAAGTATATAATATTGATTGGTTATCTATATATATATTGTACATGATGGTACAAAATTATGACCAAACTTTAATATTTTTTTTCTCTATGGACATGCAATATTTTGTTTATCTACAAAAATTTAAAGTAGCTTAAGTCAGCTCAACATGTAAAAAAAAACAAAATATATATTTCAATGAAAATAAAATGGTTACATTTTATAAACTTTCTTGTCTTTCGTCAAATGATACAAATATAAAATAGGCATGTGGTAATTATAATCTACTCTAAACTTTTACTAAAATAAAAATAAAGATAATCTTATACCTAAATATCCAACAATAATAAAAATACTTTACTTATACACTTTATGAAGCGTTTCTAAGAGCAATTGAAAATGTCTCACACAAAAGTATCACTATTACAAAAAAATATTTGCTTATATGAAAATAAATGATATACCTACACAAAAACTGTTATAGTTGAACACTGCATAATATTTAGTTTTGTGGTCGTAATATTATAAACAGGAAAGAGTTTTATTTGGATTGAATAGGTTCCAAAATTACTAAACCGATTTGAAAAGTTATTTCAACATCAGAATCCTACCTATTTTATTATTACAATCTATGATTCATTTTTAAAAAACCAAGTTAAGTATATGAAAACTCCAATAATGGAACGTGAATAACATCCGGAATGCTATAATTTTATAGAGGACATAGGTAAATATCCTCAGTAAAATAAAACTCCACGATACCATTATATCTAACTATTCTAGTTGTGTCACAAAATAGCCATAATTTTGTTAAAAATACGCTATAGTAACGCTAGCTAGACAGCTATGATATGCGAACTCGATTTAAATTCCGAAAATATCGTAAACCTTCTTTATAATTTACTCCTTCTAGTTACCCCGATGAAAAGGAAGGACACAAAGGTGTGTGAGCAAAAAAAAAAAGTAATAATAATAAAAAAAAAACAAATTCAATTTCCAATACTATATATTTACTGAAATGTTTAAAAAGAAAAACCTTTGTTAAGCTGCAAGGTATTTATAAGGTGAAGAGTCCAAAAAAATTGAGAAATATGGAAAAGTACTTATTGGATAGGTATAGTATAAAAGTTTACTCAGTATGGACGGCTTACTATTAAGATCAACCCAAGACCTTTTTATGAGCATTATTATAAATATTTAAAATAACTTAAAACCTTACTACATTAAAACATGCAAACTAAACTAACTTCACTGATAAGTATAATTTATCATCTAATGTATACTTACTGCATTTCTCAAGTCAATGATAATCAAATCATCACATCACCAACCTATAACAACCTTGTTATGTTATATCACATGATAATAATGATCCCAAAATGAGATCAATATTAACCAAATAATTGGTAGATGGCGGTTGCTATTCTGGAGTAATACAGCTTTTCTATTGAATGTTGGCCTAAAACACCAGTAAGCTGTTTATGAGACTTCCTAATCTTGTACTACAGCGGTTAACAAACAATAGATTTTATAAAAATAAAGACATTCTAATAGGTAGTTTCTATTCAAATCGTGTATAAACAAAGTAGGTCGTTAAAATAGTTTGTAGTTGAAATGTAACACGACTAAAAGTAAAAGCTAAAACTACATACTAAGAAATGAAATAACAACGAAACAAAATAAAAGATTTTTAGTTTTGCACAATATTTTATTTTGCATAATATTCATTTATGTATGAACTAGAGGTTTGACTTTAAATATAATAATGTCATCACATTGCTCAACGCCAGTCGTAGTTATTGTAAACTTCTGGTGCTATTACTAAAACACAGGAATTGTCCTCACAGAAAATTGTCAGTACTAACTGATGTGCAATAATATATAATAATAATCTTGTCTCCTGTTAAACTCAATGAGTGATGGGCTCCCATCAGCAGTTCGAAAGTTAAATAAATACAAGTTATGATGCCTTCTGAGTCACAATGAGAACACGTCATGATAAAAATCAAAGATTTGCAATAGATCTGCTAATTTGAACACAACAAAATGAGATGATAAGTATGTGTTGAATGAGAAACCGATTCCTCTTACAGTAATTTTATTAGAGCACAGAGCTAAATGAAATCTGCGCTACACATTTTTTTTTACGAAACTCGCGCCATAACTGTCTCGTTCATGTTGATTGCACATTAAATAGTCAAAATCATTTGAATTTAGTGTATTATGTGATTATATTCTTAATTATATATAATAATTATATTATATTATTATTGTTTTGTGGATATCAAACAAAGTAAAATTAAAAACAAGGGCTTATTAAATATAAAATTAATCATTGCGAACTACTTGAAATTTAAATAAAACGGGGTAAAAACATCGATGCGACATGTAAAAATATCTGCTGTTGATTTACCGACCAGTGGTCGATCCTTCAAACTGGTGAGAACATGAGTAATGTGCTTTAAGAGTACATCGTGTTGTGTTAAGTTAGCGGTGTACTTATGAAGTTGACTGTGCTGCAGTGTGGATTGTTGTTATTGCGGAGACATCTATAGTCGAATTAAACAGTGGTAGATTGGCATTTTGGGATGAACACCGAACTACACTATTGTTAGAGGTACCTTGGAGGCATGGTAACTGATAACTCTAGCGTTGATAGATCACAACTGATTTACTCATTTGATTGAGGTAATAATGAAGGTTTAATACGGAACGGTAAATAACATGTATTGTACGTCGAAATTTATGAGAAACACTTATGAGTTTGTATTAAATGTGGAACAACATACATCACAACATAGACTTTAAGAAAACCAGGTCGGTCTGACTTTACACATTGTACTCTGTACATCCTGGCCATTGAAAGGGAAATAGTATTAAAGTGTTAAGAAACAATAAGTGTTGCATCAGAATATATTCTATATTCGGCTATGGTTTTGAACAATACTTTATACAGACAGATATGTATTCGGCCACTCATTAACAATGTAATGTGTAAGAGCTGTAACATGGGAATTCAGACAAACCATATTCTTCCTTGATAATGTATATCACCTTGTACTTTGTACAACGATAATTAATATAAACAATCATATAACATGATCGACATGGTTACCAAATTATTAAATATGAAGATTCTTCGATCAGACAACTGATGTCTCTAAATGATAAAATAAAATAAAACTATTAAACATCTATAAGGGGTGTCTATATGTGACTATTGTGACAGCTTCCTCTAAATGTGCTATAGTTGTTTAGTATTTGTGAACAATTAGCTCAAATACTTGACTGAGCTCTTACAATGACACAAAGTTCATTCTATTGGGGTAACCAGTACAGTAGAGTTATATTACTCTAATAATGTTTTTCATGAATATGTACATCACTATTATATATACTGCTATTAACGATCGCACTGTCATAAATGAATGAGGTTATTGATCATTATGATCAAAGCATTCGTTATTGTTTTTAAGTTGCTTAAAATATAATAGATAGTGGTGAGTACTTGGTATCCACTTAAAATACAAAAACATAAGTATAATGTATACTTATGGAGAGATCCTATTACCACATTTTGTAACAGACGAAAAAGAAAAGACGCATTTTATAGTTGTAAATGAAGCAGCATCTAAAACCCATACGTTTCTTGGAATAAAATATTATCAGTGGATATAAATAATACTATTATAAATTTGGTGGATATAAATAATACTATTAGTATTGTGAGTTTACCCGATTACGAGGACTCAAATACTCATAAAGAGTTTTCCCAATTACGAAAACTCAAAAACCTGTTTGTGAGTTTGGTTGATTACGAGGATTCAAAGCATTAAACAAGGTCCCACTGTAAGTGTTTGTGAGTTTGCCCGATTACGAGGACTCAGACACGTTAAACCAGAAACAACTGTAAGTGTTTGTGAGTTTGCCCGATTACGAGGACTCAGACACGTTAAACCAGAAGCCACTGCAAGTGTTTGTGAGTTTGCCCGATTACGAGGACTCAGACACGTTAAACCAGAAGCCACTGCAAGTGTTTGTGAGTTTGCCCGATTACGAGGACTCAGACACGTTAAACCAGAAGCCGCTGCAAGTGTTTGTGAGTTTGCCCGATTACGAGGACTCAGACACGTTAAACCAGAAGCCACTGCAAGTGTTTGTGAGTTTGCCCGATTACGAGGACTCAGACACGTTAAACCAGAAGCCACTGTAAGTGTTTGTGAGTTTGCCCGATTACGAGGACTCAGACACGTTAAACCAGAAGTCACTGCAAGTGTTTGTGAGTTTGCCCGATTACGAGGACTCAGACACGTTAAACCAGAAGCCACTGCAAGTGTTTGTGAGTTTGCCCGATTACGAGGACTCTGACACGTTTAACCAGAAACAACTGCAAGTGTTTGTGAGTTTGCCCGATTACGAGGACTCAGACACGTTAAACCAGAAGCCACTGCAAGTGTTTGTGAGTTTGCCCAATTACGATGACTCAGAAACGTTAAACCAGAAGCCACTGCAAGTGTTTGTGAGTTTGCCCGATTACGAGGACTCGGACACGTTAAACCTGAAACCACTGCAAGTGTTTGGGACTCAGACACGTTAAACCAGAAGCCACTGTAAGTGTTTGTGAGTTTGCCCGATTACGAGGACTCAGACACGTTCAGTAGTTTGCCCGATAACGAGGACTCAAATGGTGGTAAAGTTGGTAAAAGTAAAGGTTTATTATTTCGTTACTTGATCATTTTGAATAAATCTATGACACAATGAGATTTTACTGTTTCAACAGAAATAGCTCAAATAATTTTAAATTATAGAGCCCAGATTCAGATTCAATAACTTTATCTCTTTAGGATTACAAAATAATCACTTAGACAAGTCAAATTTCATACAGTTAACTATTATAACAAAAAAAGAAATAAGATGTTACTGATTTCTCTTTACTTAATTTATTTTTGTTCACTAGTGGAAGAAGTGAAAACAGATCACTAGTACATTCATATAACTTATGTGTCTAATGCAATGTTCGTTTTGCCTATCTAAATCTAAAATTAATGAGATTTAGATACATGTCCTGGCTCTTGTTGGTACAATGATGCAATTTTCTCCACGTTTCTTTTATTAATAACGTTCATCAAAACCCTAAAATACCTATAGTAAATAGTTGTTAACTTAATGATTAAAACTCTACTAACGTTTTTTTTTTTTTTTCTCTTCACGCAGACGCCAGTGACATCTTTGATTGGCTGCTCACCACGGCTATCGCTTTGCTCCCATGAAGAGGAAGATAATGATGCATAAGTCGCGAGGATAACACTTCTCTAGTTATCACTTTAATCATACAATATTTTTTTTTGTAGCGACACATGCATGGGGACATACATGTAGTATCTATCTAATGGCCGAGCGACCAGGACTGGGGACAGTCCTGAAGCGTCAGGAAGGGCAGACTGTTAGCGACTGAAAAAAAGAAGACGCCTTTCTGTGAATGTGAAACTTGTCAAGCGCCTGTGGCCAAGAAGAAGAAGTGAAGATAGGATGCAAAAAGATGGCTGACGTGAGAGGATGGAAATAACAACAGTGTGTTTTGTATAGTAGTGGATGTTAAATTATGAAAAACGCAAATAGAATGTAATCAACAAGGGTACCAATGTTATTGTTATATGGAAACAAACCCTTTCAATAAAGTTACCATCTTGCTTTTGTATTTTGGACTGATTCTTCTAACACAATTAGGTGCGTACGACAAAACTTGTTCTAACTTGTTCTTAATCGAAGACCACACAAAGAAACATTACAAACAGACATGCTTAGAGTAAAGGAAGTACAAAGGGCGGCTATACGCTATGAGCGATCACTTCCAGGCAACCTTGGGATGAACTGGACATGAAGGAACAATATAGACGCGGTGGTACTTTATTGAAACAAAATATATGAATAATTAGGTAGGTACAATAAGTACTAGAAATACTAAACTTAAATTTAAATACTAGGTACCTATATCAATATCACCTTAATGGAAAACTTCATCTAGAAACGTCTAGAAGACTTCGTGAAATATGTATGTAAGTACATAGGTATTTGTAAAGTGGTGCCTACAATATCCTTGGCTTATAATCTAGGCAGGAACAAAGATTTAAATCGGGAAATGTTCAAATACACCTTTTGGTTGGGTGTGACCGTAACACAACTTTCAAGGATATTCACACAAACTGACGGACAAACTGACACGACATGTTGCGTGTCCGACCTGATTAGTAGATTTATGACGCTTTTACAAATTAAATAGAATATTACTGTTAATTAGGCAATGTGGTTCCTTGGTGTGTTGTTAAATTTGTATTTTAGGGTTTTAACCCTTTGCATGCCGAATTTTAACTGCACTCATACTCAGTACCTTCCTATTATGTATGTACACACATACTAGGAAATGATAAAGTTATTTAGAAATAGGTACAAATGCCCTTTACGAAAGTGAAGTGCCGATCGCCGAAATAAAAAATAAAGAACCGTAAACCTTAATGATAAAAGATTTTTGTATTGTCCTTTATAAGATGCAAAAAATCTATTTTATGTATGGGATATGGATTAAAACGATTGATTATAATGTTCAAAATAGTATATTTACTAGTACGACCTTCTAACACAATAGTCAGTTTTTTTTTTTTAATCAAACTTTGGCGCAAAGTATCCTCTTCGGTGGGGACACTTTGCGCCATATTCTAAATCTGCCTATAACTTATCCATTAAAGCTATGGCGCAAAGACTCCTTACGTATTTAAGGGCGCAATGCCCTACTCTATGTTGTCCAGCTCTTTGATGCTGAGAAATCCGCGGCGGTTGATCACTTTTGGAGGGTCAATGCATCCAATGATGTCATTCCATCCAAAATAGCTAATATCATTTGTCTGTGGCCATTTCCATGTCTTTACCCATCTTTGCATCGCGTCCACAGTTGCTCCCTCTTCATCGAAGTCAGCAATCATACCAGCGTACAATTTACCGCCATATTTTACGACTACAAAAGCGTTGTTTTCTCGCTGCTCAGTATGTGCTGCTAAATATTTCTCCTCATCTTCATTGAGGATCGGACGGGGCCCAGGGGCATGCATATGGGCCTTTTTAAGTTTGTTAACAATGGTTTGTCGCGGAATATTAAAATGCTCGCTAGCTTTCCTTTCTGTAATTTTTCCGGATTGCACAGCTGCGATACATAGCTGTAATTGTTCATCAGTATAGTATGCACACTTCCGAGGTCCCAATTTTCGTTTATAAACTCTTGGCATAGTTGTTTTCCTTAAAAAATATTAAGGGAGGTAAAAATAACGTGAATGCGGTGACTTTCGCCAGGCGCAAAGTATCCCCATTTTTAAGCGTTCTCTGACCACTTCTCCTAAAAACATTTTAATAAAATATTGGCAGATAAATTGCTAGAATATACCTACTTCTAAATCGACTAGAAGAATGCATAACAGATGTGAAAATAAAAGCTTACCAATACTGAGCCAGTGATTATGCAGATACACTTGGATTTTGGCAGCCTTTTTCTTTTGTGTTTTTATGCACTTTCACTCTGCAACTCATACCAGAGAAAATAACAATACTGGCGCCCTCATTTTAAAACTTGGGAGTGTTGTGACATTGGGTTTCATGTTTAGATAACAATAAATTTGATAATGCAACAAACTTTTTTTTTACGGCAAAAAAATCATTTATCAGATTTGGCGCAAAGATATCCTGACAGGCGCAAAGTAGCCCCGGTTAACGGAACATAAAAATTTCCTCAGTTTTCAAAAATATTAAGGTGATACCTAATGAGTCTACTTATTGTAAGTACCTAATTCAGTGAATCAGTGTTTGCTAGCAAACAACAGCGAGTTAGCTTCCTGTAGGCATTTAATGCCTCTGATAACACAAATCTAGGTTGCCTATGAGTCGTATTGTGTAAATTTTTGTAGGCAGTGATAATTTTGACTACCCGATACACTGACCCTAATGTATTGTTAAATTTCCTTGTTTTCCGTCATGTATAATTAGATTAATAGACACACACGTTCATTTTATTTTAATAAACTCCACTGTTAGGGAAAATACCAATCGTACTATGTAACATGCTATGTAAGTATTATGTTGTCAAAATGTCAAACTCGTGTTCCTACTTTAAGGGATAACAAAAACTTTTACTAAGTTAAAATTCGTTATGCCATACAATTAAAACAACACAAACTAAAATCTCTTCTCTTACCTTTGGGTAAGAGTCAAATTCCGTTGCAGCTAAAAACATTCCTCTACTGCGTAGCTCGAATGAGCTCTTTCTTTTGATCAATAAATCACTTGAAAAAACCAAAAAAGCATTCCACTACACGCTGATGTAGCACCATTGTGACAGATGGAATGTTGTAGTGACGTCATGGCTTGTTTGAAATTAGAACGATTTGTTGAGGGACGTGGAATCGTTTAGGAAAAAAAAATAGTAAATTATGTGGTCAGGAAATTCCCAATGTAAAGGACATTGGGCATTTGGGTAACTATTTTATTTAAGAGTTTGTGAATGAATTAATGATAATAATTTATTAGCATGAATTATAAATACAAATACAAAAATGCTTTATTGTACACCAGAAATAGAACATTAAAAAGACATTACACAAGACAAGTACAATGGGCGGCCTTATCGCTTAGAAGCTATCTCTTCCAGGCAACCTTTGGATGGAAAGAATTATTTGGATATAAATAAATTACAGTTTTGAGATTAAAGTCGGTAGACATACCTAGTCTTCCGACTTGTTTGTCGTGCTAGTATTTACTGTGGCTCATTCGCTTTAGGAAACTAATATTGTAATAAGAATACGTCAAAAAGGAATAGAGATTTGCAGGTCAACAGCTAAAAACAATAGCTTTGTATCTAAATCTAAATTTCAAATTTCCATTTTACAATAAAAGCAGTTTCGACAGACCGCATTACGATTTACAATTAATTCATTATGTGTTATATTTACATAGTCAGTTTTCTCATTTCATTTGACCGTTTAGTACGACCGTATGGCTATTGCTTAGTACCTTTTACATAGTTTTAACGAGGCAGCTTATGTATTTTTTGTACAATCGTTTTTGTACCTACAAATCTTTCTATTCTATATATTTTGAGAGAGATTTTATTAACCTTTTGATATCCTTGTTAATTGTTTTTATTATTTTTTACAAGCTTCTTATTTATTTTTGCGTAGAACAAATTTACATCTTAATCGAAAAACCTATTAAATGGTAGGTACCGGCCGACTCGCACCGTACTATTTTCACCGCAGTCATTGTTTCGTTTGAACATTGTTTTTCATTCGTTAACAAAATGCAACCTATGAGCCAATGAAGCGGTTCACATCTGAATTGTCACAGTCATTATTATTTTGCGTTTCAAACTTCTATTATGGGAGTGAGCGGAAATATTTTATATTAGTTGTATGTAGGTATAATGTTGATTAGTTTTATATTGGCTAAATATTACTATTTATTAGGCAAAAGAATGTTTATAAACCAATAGGAACCACAACTTAACAATATCTGGGCTGCTCTGTTCTCGAAGGAAGCCCTTTTAACATTTGTTAAATTAGGTACTAAGCGTGGACGATGCTAAGTTAATTAAGTACAGTTCGAGGGTTAAAATTGATTAAATCCATTAATTTATAATCACAGTTATAAAAAAATCTTCTATTACGTAAGTACAAAAAATTATATTGAATAACAGATGAATAAGAACAAGTTTTTATGCGTTTTAAAACAACATTTCCGCTAGTTCCAATATATTTCAAGTTGATGATCATCATTACTGTGAAGTACTGCGCCTGCGCATATAATTTAACGCGTGGATCACCTTGACCGAAGCCTGGAGCTTGAGCCTTGTTGTTTGACCTTAGGGAGTGTAGGTAGGTATTTACAGTAGGTACCTACCACGTCATTAGCATTAGGTACTTATCTCACTGCCGAGGTATAGACTGGTAGTAGTTTAGGTCCTAGGTAAGGTAATTTTAGAATAATTATTGTTATTGATTTATTTATTCATTCACATATCAGATAACAATCAAATTACTTACATTAAACTTAAGGTATTTAAATTCTGATCTAGATTGAGATCAATTATGTGAACACAGAGAAAAAATGTTGCATGCATTAATAATAAAATTAGGTACTTAAAGAGAAAAAAGAATTCCAAAGTAAGACCAAATTGTACTGTATGTACCTAGCTGTAAGCATGTTAGAATATATATTTATGTGAATTTATGTGTGTAAGTGAGTAGGTACCCAGTAATAAACCAGTTATGAAGCTAAACGGTCGGTTTACTATTAACCGACATTCCACCATCAAAGCATACAGCGAGTCAATGCAGCCAGCATCTTGGGTCACTTCCGACTGGTATTGATATGGATCAGTTGAGCTATCTGTAGTTTGTTTGCAACAGTCATCAGTTAGCTCATTTGTAAATACTAGTTTTGGTTTGGTTAATTGATTATAATTTTCTTTGTTAATAAAGATTTTACCTCATTAATAAACATTTATTAATTGCAAATTGATGTAAGTAGGTGGCCAATAAAATCCTTGACTCCTTACTAAATTTACTTGACATTTGGAAACACACGGTGTAACTAGGAGGTAAGTAAACAAACAAAGTACCGGACAACCACCACCATCACCAGCCTATAAGAGTCCACTGCTGGACATAGGCCTCCCCTAATAAGCGCCATAGATGGCATTATCATTTGGGGGTTAATGCCCATAATCCCCACGCTGAGCATGCGGGTTGGGGATCGCAGTTCGGTGTAGTTGTTCTGCAGAGGGCTCTGCTGCCCGCCCCCCGGTGTGTTTCCCTTAGTCGCCTCTTACGACACCCACGGGAAGAGATGGTGGTGGTGAAATTCTATGCCGGCACCACACGGCAAGTACCGGACAAACAACATAAAACCAACAATACAGCCACTTTCACCAATGTTTGGCAAGTTAACCATTTTAAAGAGATCCTTGGAAATCTTTAAAGCGTTCGCGACCCCCCTTTACACTGAGCCTTCACACTGTCAGGCCCTGTATTTTAGGTATTAGTAGTATTATTTAGTAGTTCGTAGCGCTTAACAAATAAAGTTTGAAAATGGTGATGCGTTTGATTTAGTTGAATCTCTTGTTCGACAATGTCAACATTATTTATCGGTTTTAATTTATTTTAAAAGTAAATACACCAGTAAATTAAAATCTTTATACATATTTCTCTAGATGATAAAATTTCCTTTCTTACAGTATCAAAATTATAAAATGTTATCACTCAAAATATTGAGCATTTCGAGACGAAAAAATATTTTCGTGTTCTTTCTTGCGATATTTTTTTCAAGTTTCTAGATGGTTTTTATGAAATATTTTTGTATAAGTCTTTTTTCCATACACTTGACTATAAACTATATTTTTTTTGGGCTTGTAATATGTCGCAGTAAGCCTAACTGTGCGACGAAAAAGTGGTCGTTTTACGATGTCTGTCGTATGGCATGGCAGCGCCTTAAAGCTACGCCAACTTCTGCAACTAAATTGTAAGTTGCAGACTGAGTAGGTCAGTTTAAACTGGTTGTTATTGACGGGTTTTTCCTTGCGCAATAAACTGTGTATTGTTATTGGCAAAGCGTCCATAGGTATATAGCTGTGGTTATGTAGATAGTATTATCCTATACCTACCCACCCGATGAATAAGCACCAAGTATCCGACGTATATTGTTAAAAATAGGCATCTTAAACATAGATATCAAATAATGCCCTAAAATTAAGTAGTATTATTTACAAAGATTTTAAGTATAGGTAAGAGTTTGATTTTCCTGAAAATTAAGTAAAATAAATATGAGCCATTTTTTATCGGCGACATACTTTATTGACAAAGAAAATAACAATAAATATTTTACTTAACCTCTTTGTTATTGCAATATGTTATGTATATCTACCTATTTAAATATATGTGGTATAAATTTGAACGCCTTTATTTCTTAGGCTTACAAAATAAGCACCTAAACAAGTCAAATTTCTCACAGTTAATTATTATCATAATGAAATAACTTGTTATTGAGTGGCAGTCTAGTCCACTCTGCTCCCAAAAGAGTCTACTCCTGCTGGCCTAGCACGGGGTTTCTTCTCTAGGATAGAAAAGGCTCAAAATGACGTAAAAGTGACATTTAGGAGTATATATAGTAGAAAATTTTCTTCGATTACGAACATGGCGTTCGGAAGAATGAGCGCATAGAAATGTTTTCTAGTCTACCCTAGAGATGAGTCTACCACTGCGAACATGGCGATCAATTTACAGAGTAAATTTTACTCTATTTTTGACATTTGAGAATAGAAATATTTCTTCTAAAATTCTCTACACCTCCCGAGACCTAGACAAGCGTTTCTCTCGTGATAAAAAACATGTTGTGGGAGGACATAAAGTGCTCTAGGTATTTAATTTACTCGGGATTGCTTCGGAGACTGTAATTGAGATGAGAAGGTAGGGACGTGATTGTAGGTGTGGATGTATTATGTGAAATCTTAACTGTCGAAACTTCGGGGCGAAGATCGAGCACATTATGCTGTATAATATAGGTAAGTACTTGAAACTTCAATCACATTTTTTTTCTAGAGACATTATTGGTAATGACATTGACATCAGCAACGATTTGACGTAAAGTGTCGAATCAATGCTTGAATCAATTTCAAAAGGAAAACGTTTCGTTGTACGTATAAACTGTTTTTCACGTTTCGTGTTGATATTAAGTAAGTAAAAACGTAGATAACGAGCTTTTTACAACATTTATTATTTTATCTGTGGTTTCGTTCCCGTTGCTATAGAAAGAGCTTGTCTACGAAGAAATTGTTTTCTAGGGTTTGTTTTGAGAAACGGTATGTTCGGGCTATAGAAAGAATACGAAGACAAGAAATTGCTTTCTCTATTCTAGGATAGAGTAGAGATGAAAACCCCGTGCTAGCCACGCTGTAGTGTACACGTGCAGTCAGCTGCACAAATATGTATACCTACACTCCCAACATTTCATATTTATGTATACGTGAGTGCCTACATAATTTTGCTAAATTGTATACCGATTTCTGAGGATTTAGATGGCTACATTCATTTGAAATGTAGTTGGTGTACTTGACTTTGAAAAATAACAAGTATACTTATATGTGAAATAGGAGTGTATACATACATTATCTGTGCAGCTGACTGTACACAAGCTAAAGCTGAACTTCAGTGATACTTACGTGAAGTTCTTTGTAACTTGAGATTCACTTAGCCATACGTTCTCTAAGGTCAATACAATGTTCTTTAAGGTTAGATAGAGGAAGGCAGTCAAACGTGAGGATTCACACGTATTCCGTTTTATGTTTCCCATATTAATTCCAAGACAACAATCTTTACGACTTGCTCATGGTTACTTACTTACCATACTATACCGTTGCTATAATATTATTACTTATTGCGACTTGCGGCTGCCTAAGTTATCATTATTATCACCTATACCCATGGGCGTAGGGAGGTACGGGCAGGGGGGGGCCGCTGCCCCCCCCCCCTAGAGGATGCAGTCTTAATTTTAAATACGTAGATAGCCAAACCTATTAATAAACTAAACTTCATTGACAGGTAAATTTTATACAATCGTACTATGTTTGCATCTAAATTCAAACCCCCACCGAAATGTTGAGGCAAATTTAATGTGTAAAATTTTCTCGGATATGTACGTGTCACGCAGCACCTAAAATGGTTGGTTAAAAACTCAAGGCTCTTTTAAAAACTCTTTTAATTTTTTTTTTCATAAAATTCTCTACTGCAACAGCGCGCTGCGCGATGTTGGTTGCGGGCTAGAGCGCGCTCGCGCTCCGTGCCATTCGATTCTTATTGTGCATCTACATTATCTGTAGGCACATTTATTGGATAGATACCTATTTCCATGTTTTTCCGTAATTGAATATCTCCCTCCGTTTGCTGTTATTTCTTTAGTTATAGAATACTTTCAAAACTGTTCGCTAAAGACCGAAAAAGTCAGAAAAAATTTCGCGGCTTGCTCCGCTCGCCGTTAATTCTCTACTTTTGTAAGCTTTTTTACAGCCTTCCGAAAATGTCACAATTTCTCAACAATTTTCAGAGGCCGCAAACACAAAAAAATATGCGCGCTCATTCCACTCACTGTTATAATTTTTTTACGCTGCTACGGGACCATCCAATTTGTGTTTTGTACTTATATCTAAATATCTAATTTTTTTTGTCGTTTTACCAAGCTTTCTTTGCCAAACTTTAAAATTACCACTGCAAACGTTCTCCACTTTGCAACAGCGCGCTGCGCGTCATCGGTGGCGGGGTAGGGCGCGCTCGCGCTCCATGCCGTTTCATTCCTATTGTTTACCTACATTGTAGGTTAGTGAGCTAGGTGCACGCATCGCATTCATTTACGCCCGACTCCAGTGGGAGTCGGGCAGGAAGGCAGATCACGACATAACTTTTAATTTCGTGAATCTATAGATGGATAGATAACTATTTTAAAGTTTTCCGTAATTGAATATCTCCCTCTGTTTGCTGTTATGTCTTAAGTTATAGCATAATTTTCAAATATGTTTGCTAACGACCGAAAATGTAACAAAAAATTTCGCGGCTCGCTTCGCTCGCCGTTCGTTCTCTTCTTTTCTAGGCTTTTTAACAGCCTTCCGAAAATTTCACAATTTCTCAACCATTTTCAGAGGCCGCAAACACAACAAAATATGAGCGCTCATTCCGCTCACTGTTATATATTTTTATGCTACCACGTGACCATCCAAACACTCTCTGAGTCTTGATTATTTTCTACAGATCATCCAAAATGTCTAAAAAAAAATTGCGGCTCGCTCCGCTCGCCGTTAATTCTATAGCCTTCTTGTCATGTTTACCAGCCTCTCCAAAATATGACAAAAATTTGGAGGCTCGCTTCGCTCGCCATTCATTCCGTAGTAAGAGTTTTTTTATCTTCTAAAACCAAATGGTTCTTAGCTTTCTTTTCTTGACTATGATTTTTTTAAATATTCGGGGCTAGCTGTCATATCTAGTGTCACACTATTGCGTACTTATTTAAAAAACATCGAAAAATCTCAAAAAATTCGCGGAAAGTGCTTAGAAGTAAACATGGCTGAGGAAATGATGATTGAAAATCCTTTAAACGGCTTAGGTATGCTCAGCGTACACCGAAGCATGGTACTTACAAATAAATAAGAACAAAATTGAATCAGAGCTGCTAAAATGGTTTTGTGGAGTACCTCGAAGACTACTATTTTGTAAAATAACGTGACGTATAGTTAAACTATTGTTGTTTTTTTTATTCTAAACGTAGCCTACCTATCCCATTTCTCGTGCAGCATGTACTTAGTAGGTATTCTTGGTTTTTTTTCGGCTGCCCCCCCCTAAACAGAATCCTGGCTACGCCCTTGCCTATACCTAAGTTATCTTTCGCAGATTTACAATTTATCTAAAATTACTAAATTACGACAACTGTGGCAAAGACTACAATAGGAATAAATTGAAGTGGTTGCCAGCATATTCCTCGATTTTGATATCATGCTACAAGAAAATAACCGCCGAATGGAAAAAACAACAATCAAAAAAATACAGGTGCATTATGTAAATATCTAATTTATTGATTTCTCGTATCTGAAACCTGAATAAACTATAAAGAAATTACATGTCCTCACTAGAAATCGTACCTACCCAGGAATGTTTTTAAAAAGAAATATTTATAGCTTTATCAGTAATCTTTATTACCAAGTACCAACCATAGAATTATTTTATAGGTCTATTAAAATGTTAGTATCTACATACTTGGTGGTTATTCCGCATAGGTGCAGATTTGATAGACAGATTAGATTAGGCACAGGTGTCTACGTGATGATGTGGGTCGCGAATGCAAAATAATCGGTTCTTTATTAATAAATATCGCTCTTATTACTTCGAGTTTTGGCCCCGATCGTATAAAGTAAATCCGTAAATCACCATCATCATCATCATCAGCCCATGTTAGTGTGGATATGGATTAACATGGGCTATGTCCAGTTATGGTCATAGCCCATGAGCGCCATATCGACCTATCTTCAGCTTGTCGCATCCAGCATCTGCCGGCAGTCTTTTGCAGGTCATGATCCCACCTGGCCGGAGGGTGTCGTTTACTACGATTGCCGAGTCGCGGTCTCCACTCAAGAACATCCATACGTCTCGATCTGTAAATCCCAACTTTTGCATAAATAAGTAGTAGGTACTTATTGGTGTGATTGTGCAAACCGGGAAAATACTTAATATGTATTTTGTTACATTAACCAACAAATGACGTATATACGTTAGTACATTACCTACCTACCTTTTGTTTGTTAAACTGTAACGTAACCTATGGCACGTTACACAGCAGATAATCGACAAAGTAACAAATTATTTTAAAAATCAGCAACAAAGTGAGGGTTAGTTTAGTATCAGGGCAAAGGCAAAGTTAACAAACAATTGAATCTCCTATTTGGCCAGTGTATAGTATAGCTATGTATCTACTATACATACTATATATATAGGCCTCTTCATCGATATCGATGATGCCGGCCCCATATTAGGATTCAGATAGGATTTCTGTTTCTATC
>OZ007538.1:10847409-10908775 GCA_963931895.1 Eupithecia pulchellata
CTCATTTCCGCCACATACCGTGCTATCTAAAATGAATGGAAACAGGGAGTAGGTACCTACGAGGAAAAAGGGCGAAAGACATGTTATTGACAATCATTGTGGTTAGCCACGGCTTATAAAAAAAATCGCACAAAAAATGGAACTACTTTATTAGATACATAGGTACTGCTGCAGCAGTAACGCAGAAACAAGCGTATTATGATGCTTATAAAAAGTTTTACATAAAATGAAATAATTGGTTTAGTTATCAGTTATTAGCAGAGAAGAGGACTTCTCGCCACCTTATGATGATAAGAATAGCAGGATCAGATTGAGATCGTACACACGACTCATCTGGCGTACCTACTCGTCTTATTGTAGGCTATTTCAAGATACGCTCACGATACCTACTCTTCGCTTAGGTACAATACAACTTTAAAGAATAGTAAACTTACATAGTATGTGCATTGATTTTAAACTATGAAGCTATGTAGGTATTACTTAAGATAAAGTTATCTATACTAATAATAATATTAGTACCTATAGTTTCTTCTTTATAAAAAGAGGAAATATTTTTTGTTTGAATTGACTAGGTTCCGAAAGTACTGGACCGTCTTGAAAAATTATTTCACCAATAGAATCCTACATTATCGAACAAATGTAGGCAGCCGGGGCGGACCGCTGCTAGTTGGTATATCATTCTTAAAAAGAAAAGAGAAAGAAACTTGGTACGAACATGGTACTTTGCTAGCTTTGATGTGATACAGTACGAATTGCGCGTATTATATTACGAATAAGTACATACGTTCTTTAGAGTTTTCGAGGCCTTCCTATACATTTAACACACTGCGCCAGCGTTCTTTTTCAAACTTAAAATTTTAAAATATGGCACACTTCAATAATCTTAATATATAAAGGAACGAGCGATTTTCTGGCGACAACGCCCAGCCTAAACCGCTGAAGCCAGAAAGCTGAAATTTGGAAGGTAGGTTCCTTTTACAACACAAGCACCCGCTAAGAAGGGATTTTTGGAAATTCCACCCTTAAGGGGGTGAAAAGGGGGTGGAAGTTTTTTTGGTTGTTTTTCTAACTCTGTAACCGGTGGCCCGATTTTCTTGAAATTTACAGGGAATACTATACATACAAAAATATTGAAGGCGTGTTTCAGGATTTTTCAAAATATTCCTGAAAATAGGGTGACATGGGTAATTCAAGTTTGAGATTCGTAGTTTGGGTCCGAATTGAAATGCCTATAACTTTTTAATATAGCATACTAATGACTTGAAACTTTCATTATGTACTGAAAAAACTATAAATTAAAACACGTGTTTCAGGATTTTTAAAAAATTTCACTATATAAGTATGAAAAGGAAGTCGAACTATTGATGTTATTGTGGTGAAATTTATCAACCATTGACGCTATTGGCTTAAAATTTACAGAGAAAACTACACAAACAAAAATATAACGGGATTACGCGATACATGATATTTTAAGCGCGTTTCAGGAATTTCCGACTCTTAAAATAGGGTAATAGCAGATTTCGTCAAGATTTTTAACCCTAAAGTCCACGCAAATGAAATTGCGAGGGGGTCAGCTAGTTTTTATAAGGGTGAGAGGGAGGCCTTTGTCGTGCGTGGAACAATAAGGCTAATAAAAAAGGAGGTTCCGTTGTCTTTTGATGTTTATAAGATCATTGTTTACGTAGCGTAGCTAGCATGAGAATTAGAGCTTGCTTTGTAGGTACGTAGATATATTTTTGAAAGGGATTACTACGACAAATATTGTGTTTGTATATTTAAAACAAAACAGCATCAAAACAATTACTTACGCTGAGAGATAAAAAATATTACTGTAAATCCTGATTAATTAGCTCAAAAAGAAACAAACAAAGTTTTATAAGTTTATATCTCAAATGTTTATATACTATTTTGAGGTTTCTTCTGGAGAGATTATCGAGTTAAAATAGGTAGGTACCTACGTAACGTGTTCCGTGCAGAATGGACTTTGTTAACTTGTATATATTTTAAGATTATCTATTTAATCATCATTAGATCCTCAGCTGTGGACCTAAGAATCCTGCCACATGCCGCCATGCCCAATATGCCCATTGCCCATCCCGTGAAGGTAACTAATAATAATTATAAGTTTGCCTAATTTTAATCGATTTCGTAAATGTGGTTTTTCATTCTGTAACTATATTTAGTGTAAGGAGTTGATCTTCGAAAGGCAGCTACATGGCAGTGATTAGTTACTGTCAGTGATGTGATGATGACCCTAAGGTCATCACTGGCTCTGACCCCAATGTAGCAGGTCATCACTCGAGGAAGGTAGATGAGGTCGGAAATAGAGATTTTCTGATTCACACTGTTTACCTCAAAGAGCACTTGCCAATTCTTATTTTAATGCTGCATCACCCTGTGCATCGATATGCTAGTGTATTTTTTATTGATTATTTATTATTGAAACTTTCGGACCCTTTGTTAGAGTGTCACTTCTTTCAGAAGTACCTATGTAATGTTAAAACTTTAGAGTGGCTTTCACAGAACTGTTATTAAAACGCAAACAGTGACTCACAAGTACGAGTTCATAACGAGTTAATATCATCCTAAAAATATCCTAATAACTAACTTTAATTCAACATCAACATCACCAGCCTATAATAGTCCACTGCTGGACATAGGCCTCCCCTAATGAGCGCCATAGATGGCATCATTATGTGGGGGTTATTGCCCATAATCCCCACGCTGGGCATGCGGGTTGGGGATCGCAGTTCGGTGTAGTTGTTCTGCAGAAGGCGCTGCTGCCCGCCCCCCGGTGTGTTTCCCTTAGTCGCCTCTTACGACACCCACGGGAAGAGTTGGGGTGGTGAAATTCTATGCCGGCACCACACGGCAAAACTTGGTTGCGGTTGCGGTCGGTGCACGAAAATCCAAATTTTAATTTATTTCTTACCCGGCTAATGACTTATTTTCAATAATAAACAGCATTACTTTTCTAATAAAGCATTCACATGTGTCGCGTCGTATTAAACTTTATCTGTCTCTAATCCTCGCTTGTGTCGTCGATGTCGCCGTCCATAAATACAGTGGCGCCAACTGGTGGTGATTCAGCGAAGCTGTTCTTCAGATGGTCTATTTTCAGAGTAAAACAATTAATTCTACATGGTTACAAAAAGTTTGCAACGGTCTTCGCTGTAGGTAGGGAAGTACCTACTTATCGAAATAGTAATACCAACCGTATCTATTTTAAGGATTTTGTTAGGTTACCCACACTGTTCTTAACATTGGCATGATGGTAACTAATAATTTATATAATTACTTAAAACGGTTACTTAATACAATCGATTTGGTACTTCTTAATTTAAACTTACAATACCTTAAAATATATTTCATTTTTAAATAACTATATTTTATAATTTAATTAATTATAATTACATAATGATGTTGACATTAAAAAAACTCTAATTTACTCCACCTGTAAGCGAACAAGTCAACATCGATCGGGTCTGTCATCCAAGGAGAGCGTTGAGTACTCGAGGGAAAGGTGACATTGACTAGGTAATATAAAGTACTTACCTACCTCGACTTTCCTATTTATTTCATTGTTTGCCGTCCATCTCGAGTCGTATTATCCACTCAAGATAGACCGAAGCAACGGCATTGTAGCTCGCAGGCAGTCGGTGAAAGGAAGCGGTTTAGTTGAGGACAGCTGTTTGTGACGTCCAGACTGTACCCAAAACCTGTACCTAACAGTAGACGTCTATGGGTTGGCATGATTGTCCGACGGGAGATTTTCCTTTCTTCGTTCAATTAACTCTCTTAGCTATGATGTATGGATGGTAGGAGTCCAATCCACCAGTGGGTACTTTTTTATAGGGCCTGTAGAAGATGGAGGGCCTGCAAATCTATCTTGTCTCGCCATGTGAAATCCTTCATAACGTCCAATAGGTATACAAATTGCCTAGCATAGATTTATGAATTAGTTAGTTTGAAAAATTATAGTAGGTAGGTGGGTATTTATGGATTAAAATTGTCCGTTAGTATTAGTACGTATTCAGTGAAAACTGTGGTAAAAATATGCTGATGTATCTAAAAAAATATTATTTTCGTTTTCACAAAAATTATTACCGGTAAGTGTTGCCCTCCTGAAAATAAAGCGCAACTGTTTTTTGTAGAGAATTTTCTAGAATTTTTGTTCATTGCATCACGTTTATTTATTTACATTACTCCTAGGCCGGCAGTACATTAGCATCCGTTTTCCGAAACACTGGCAAGTGTCCCAATTTTAATTGAAAATCAATTTGATATTCATTCAAATTTTCACTCTAACTCGTTTCAATAAGATTTGAAATCGTGCGTGTTTTTGTGTGAAGGTAATGCAATGTCAATCTTACAAGATTCTGGGAAAATGTGCTCTTCATTCATCACTCGTTGGCTCCATTCAGGAGTGGTTGGTTGCCTTTAAATACTGTTTGTCAACAGTTATGACGAATCACTTCATAATATAGGCCACCCTGCCTGTCAGATAAAGATAACAAATTAAAAACGGAATAGAGTGTTCATTTCATTTTAACAAAATAAATGAGCTACTCTTTTTAAAAGAGAATGAAACCACTACGTTCTTTATACTAAGATGGCAAATAGGCATGCGGCCCGCATGATTGCCAGCGGTTATGGAGACTATGGACGGCGCAACAGCAACATCGGGGACTTAGACACGCGCGTTGCCGATCCATTAAACGTCTTATAAGTGCTTAGAAGGCCCTTTTTATAAAACCCAATGTTGCTTGTAGTCCTGAGGGAAAATCTCGGATCATTCCACATCCTGATTATATTATTAAGAACTTTTGGATAGTTATAGATCATGGCACGTTGTTTTGAAAATCAAAACAGCAGACGCAGCTCGTAAGAATACACCCCTCGTACTCGCAGCTAGTGCATGTCGTAAGAAGGAACCCACCAAAGGAAGGCCATAGCTTGAATTATACGACTTTTTAAAATGCGATAACGAATCCCTGTAGCTAAATGTGATTATGATTACGATTAGTACGTACAAAAGCAATTTTGGGGGAAGCATGTTCAGTAGGTAGTTGCCATAGTTGGGTTGGAGGGGGCTATCTATACTATAGTTCCTTTTCTACTATGCACTTTGTACCATAAAGCCCACAGAATACATAATAAATGTACCTTTCTAGTAAGCCTAGTGTCACGAATTGGCTGATGTCCAAACAGTCGATTACATTTGTAGTTTTTTTGTGAAATAAGCACAGTTGCTATCTGCGAGCGTTGACTCATTACTCGGACGAAGCTTGTTTATATTATAAGTCGTACCTACTTATTTAGCATTGATTCTGTCTAGTTTTAGTTATCTAGGAACGTGACTTACGACCTTTGTTGATGACTTATTTCTGTTGAAATCTGTTATGGATTGATTTGCGATGGTGGGCAATTCGATTTTTCTCAAAAGGAATAAAACTGGCAATGTTTATGTTAACCGAGAAAAGCTTCAGCCATTTTTTAGGAACATGTTTGATTCATTGGTATTTTTGGAACATGGTACCTAGTGTAGTGTTGTATGTATAAGTGCTTATTTTGTAAGCCTAAAGAAATAAAGTTATTGAATCTGAATCTGAAAGTGAAATAAATTTTATTTTTAGTAGGTATGTAGGTAGGTACCTAAGTTTAGTAATACATAAAATCAAAAATCTTTTTAGGGAAGGTTGGGATACCCTCAAGCACTCGTATAATAAAGGTAACAATCGTTTATTAAGGCATAAATAGATACTTTGTAGAACGCAGAATAAGTTAAAAACAGGGAAAATATTTTGCCGCAAAGAAAATCGAACCACCACCAAGGTATTGTTGGTAGAGTTGCGCGAGCGATGAGTGATATTTTTTTATATTTATTTTGAATTTTTTACACAACAGCCGGCGAAAATTTTACTTAAGAAACGAACCTACAAGAAGAAAATACTAAAACTCCTCTGTAACCTTCACATGTAGAGAAAGAAGTACCACACAGAACTACCTACAAAAATAAGAACCTAAGTCTTGGTAAGCAGGTTTGTTAGGTAGGTATAGTACCTATATGCAGCCTAATATTATGTAATACTCCACCCTGACCTTGATGTAGGGTGAAACACCCTTCGCAAAAAGTAGGCACGCTCATGACTGTCAGGGTCACTCAAAAGGCTGACGATACACGACACGACCGACGACGCGTCGTCGCGTCGCTCGGTCGGATGATATTGTCTATGGATAGAGTAATTGAGCATCAACAAGGCGTTACAAAATCCTACTAAAATATTTATAGGAACTTATTTAAATATTACTCATTCTTTCAGGCAAAAACTACTAAACAGATTTTGATGAAACTGGTACACAGATAGTTTATGACCTGGAATAACATAATAGGCCACTTTTTATCCCGAAAATCCCACGGGATTGGGAGTCACGCGGGTGAAACCGCGGGCACCGCAACAGCTAGTTGGTATGTTTATATGAAAGGAACCGAAAAGCCTACCTGTCAGACAAAATCGTTTGTAGGAAGTTGTTTTGATAATCCAATGACAAAGTCGGTTAGAGCTAACGTAAAAATAAAAATAAGGCTGAGGAAACCAAATGCTTAAATAAAATTGTTAATGATATATTATAAAAATTATTACTTTTTTAATAGGTAGTAGGTAGCTAACTGTAAAATTATAAATAACTACTAATCGAAACTGCAACAACTATTCCCAGAGTAGTTGACATCCTTGATTGGAATTTTCCACCCTCAATGACCTTATTAATTCACCCTCGCCCTTTCCCAACGCAGCAATCGTAATTTTAATAAGTGGACTTTGTGCCACGCACTTCTCCCATCACTTTTCCCGAGCGTTATCGGAACTAGGTAATTCGGAACAATAGTACTTTCCTATAATATAAATACCTACTAACGCCATCTTGTGTTGAGTAGCTGGTAATTATTTTAGCACACTGTCACAGATAGTAATGTTCCTACAACATTTATAGTCTGTTTTCAGTTCTTGTTTTTGTAGCTGGCAGCACTATATCGTCTATTGTAGAGTGGATGCCACATGTCAACATTGACAGTTGAGCTGCCACATCCGGCGGTCGGACGAGAAGGTCCTTTTTCAAGCGTACGCCATTGCTGGCGTATGGTTTATGGTATAATAAAAGAAAAATCTAAAACCATCCAATATGGTGAGTATATAAATGCATAAAAGTGGCCAGGAAAGTGATGTGGTGTATTCGTGCTACCGTTATTCGCTTATATTTTACGGATTTAGTGCTAAAACAACTCGGAAACTTACTTTCTCATCGACTGTCTTTGTGGTCCGATGACGTTTTCAAAGTGCTCCCAAGTGTTGTTTCTGAATATCTCGAGACTATTTACCCTAATCATAGATCAACATTAACCGTAAACAAATTCGCGATAATCGTAAAAATGAAATGTGCGTACATGAAGTCTACCATCTGTGTTGTGATGTGCATTATGTTGACGGGCTGTTTTCTGGTTTGTTCAGGTGAATTTTACCGTAGACGAGATCCGTGGGATGATGGACAAGAAGCGGAACATCCGCAACATGTCCGTCATTGCCCACGTCGACCACGGAAAGTCTACGCTGACGGACTCTCTGGTCTCCAAAGCCGGTATCATTGCCGGCGCCCGCGCGGGCGAGACCCGTTTCACTGATACCCGTAAGGATGAACAGGACAGATGTATCACCATTAAGTCTACGTAAGTTTGATCTCCACTCAATTAAAAGTGCATTTTAAAAAAATCGCCTAATATCACCACATGGTGTAATAACCTTTGTTGTGGCCCACCCCAGTAATTTTTTACTTTCACCAGCATGTCATTGAACTTGACCTTTATTACTTCTCAAATTCTGAATGCTAATATTTAATTTTTGAGGAAATTATCTCATGTTTACATAATTGAAAAGCTACTACTTTGTTTACAATTATTGTGCAATACCTTAGTCATCCTAATTACCTTCTCTGTTACGAAAATAAGCATAAGTTGCATTTTTCTTTAATGTGATGAATGTTCTAAACCTCACAGCTGACTTTTACTGAAGATCACAAGAACGGCCATCTGATTTTATGCAACCAAATTCAAAATGATAAACTTTCATAACATTACCAAACAGAACCTTCTCTCCACAGTGCCATCTCTATGTACTTCGAGCTTGAAGACAAGGATCTGGCTTTTGTTACCAACGTTGACCAGTGCGAAAAGGGACAGAAGGGTTTCTTGATCAACTTGATTGACTCACCCGGGCACGTTGACTTCTCCTCTGAGGTGACGGCCGCTCTCCGTGTCACTGATGGAGCTCTTGTTGTTGTGGACTGTGTCTCTGGTAAGTCCTATAATTTTGAAAAAGAATACAAAAATATTGAATTTTTTTTCTCATCTCAATAAATGGAGATTTAGCCCTGAAGGGAATTTATTAGCTTATAGTTTCTTTATTTTTTTTATCCATTTTGTATATATAAGCTGTAGGCCTTCCTTAAAAATAAATAAAATGAACCAAATATATAAAGAACACTGGCAAGGGCTAACATTTACTTCAGAAGCTTCAAGAGCTGCCTATAACAATACTGCCGTGCTAAGGATAAGAGCGACAAGTGCATGCGCGCTAGTTTGGAGAAAATTGCGTCTAAAGTTTTCAATCTGTTTTTGTTGTTTACATCTACAAAATTAACTTTTTGATACTTCTGATGCATTTGTGTTACAGAGAAATGATGTAGTTTTTAAAGGCTGGATAAGAATACTCCTACAACAACGATTACTTCGATAAAATAACAAAAAACATGTTATGCTGAGGAAGCTTACGGTTATTTAAAAACAAACACTTGCAATAAGCGTTGTAAGCAACACACATAGAGCGCTAATGCTATGGAATTTATTTTATCGCACTTTTGCTCATAAGAAGATATTTAGAAAATATTGTTATTTTAAGCATAACCGCGCTAACCACGTCACCTACGACGGTTATAACAAGGAATTCATAATATAAATACATGTTTACCTCAAACTACTTACGCTACTTACGGCGCTTGTTGCAAGTTAGTGAAGGAGTCATTTGAAGAAAATCTTAATGTATTATATTTTTATTAACTTTATTATCACTTATCTCATCAGCGTTTGTTAGAATAGCGACAATAAGTTTAACAAAATATTTTTAAGTATAAAATGTTTATTTGGAATTCAAAATTACCTATACACACATTCAAAATTATCATTCAAAATTACCTATATTAGTTAGTTATTACAGTCTCATTAACTTATACTAATCACCTGTTAAAATATAAATTTAACCTTTTAACTAGCATTTTTCATTGCATATGCAGTATAATTATTTTTAAATTATTCTAAGATCGTTTTTATGCTTAAAAAATATTTTAGATCGATATCTTGTTGATGATACCTAAACTTTACTACGTACTTTGGATGACATTTAAAACAGATAAAAAATCAAACAAACACCTAAAACAATAAGGACTACCTACTTTAACAATAAAAACGAAACCTTCAAATAATCTAAAAACACAACTCGGAAAATTTACTCTTCTATGTATTAGTTTTCATCCAACAGCTTTTCAGCAGAATAAGCAAATTAATCCAAAAAGCTAAAAAATTTCGAACATCAGAGGAATTTGCTTTTCTATAATAAATAGCTGATTTTCTTCCCTGGGTTATCCCTCTAGGAAATTGTTTGCGCTGCATAGGAGGAAATTGATTTAATTTAGTATTTTTTATATGTAGAAAATTCAATGGTTTTGTTTTGAATTCCTCACTGTGACAAAATCTATACTTTAATTCGTAAAGGCCCCGCTCAACCCTCACAGCCAATTTATTACTCAAATAGACTCGTGGTTCATTTTTGCGAAACTTTTGCTGCGAAGAAATATCTTCCTAAGAGACGAAATCTGCTATTTCCAGCATTTTTACAATGTTTTCCATTTTTTTTCCCTTCTGGACCGAGTCCACAAAATCGTTAAAATCGTAAACTTTTCCTTTTCTTTAGAAAAATAGTTTCCACCACCAGGTGGAAACCCAGCTGGCATAAAGTTTCAAAGAATTTCAGCGTTATGCTCTCAGCTGAAATATCACTGTTAATAATATCGACCAGAGAGCATAGCAGTGCCCAGTTCTTATGAGCAGAGCAGTTATCGAGCCAAAAAATACGAAATGTTTAATAAAATGTAGGCAGTTACTGCATTTATGGTAAGCACTCTATGGGCTATGTTTTAGGAAGTTTAGAGCATAACCGTGGCATGAGTCCTTACAACTGTAATTCTAAGGATTCTAAAAAAAATACAGTACTTACTGCGCTTATCTAAATTGAAAATAGCCTTTAGAGCCTTTATTTTGAAAAACTGTCAAAGTAAAACTTATAGATCTCGATACGGCGGTTCCGAATATGATAGTAACTCAATATTGAAAAAAATGTTGCTTACGGCGGTTATCTTTAGCACGGCAGAATAACAACCCCTATTTAACCAAGTGATGATTGTTCAACTACATGTAATCTGATATCCTTTGAAGATTCTTAAGAACGGCCATCTGATTTATAACCTAATCTATAAATTCAGCCCTACAACATACAGCAGTAAGTAAACCAAGTTCTGTTCTCCAGGTGTGTGTGTACAGACCGAGACTGTGCTGCGTCAAGCCATCGCTGAGCGCATCAAGCCCATTCTGTTCATGAACAAGATGGACCGTGCTCTGCTGGAGCTGCAGCTTGAGTCTGAAGAACTTTACCAGACTTTCCAGCGTATTGTTGAGAACGTCAACGTCATCATTGCCACCTATTCTGATGACGGTGGTCCTATGGGTAAGTTACTGATTTAGATTTAAATCTTTTCACAATGTTGATTCAACACAAATTTGTGCTATGACAGGTAATGAGTTCTTATCATTACTATACAAAAATTTTACTTTCTTACTGAGATTTTGAAGTTCCATTGTAGAACAAACTAATCAATAATCATGATCAAAATATTTTTCTTTATATAAATAATTAAGACTGATCCTTCTTATTTGTTGTTTAATTATTTAACCATGACAAACAAGATGTTAATATGTGATTGTGAATGTCGCGTGATCAGGTTTTTATAGTTGTCAAAGTCAAATATTTATGTACCTAAAGCATTATCATCACAAATTATGATATTATCAATAAAATGATATGCAATTTTTTCTGATATTAAACCTACCTACCACTACAAGTATTTGATGACTTGTAGTTTATTTTAGCATCATATTATAATAATCAAATTAAATTAATTAATCTTAGAAAGAAACCTGTCCTTGATTACATACTGCCATATTTGACATAGAAACTGGGTGTAAAAAGGGTCATTGTAACAGGAGGCCTATTACAGGCAAATTGAATTTAGCAGTGGACTCGGCTTATGGACAAGAAAATAAAATATGTTGGCAACTTTAGCATGTCTTTGTTGAGCACCACAACTCTTGCCCTCTATTCAGCTTGCCTCATCCAGCATCTGTCTGCAGGTTTATAGAATATTTTGAGTCGATTCATATAAATAGGATGAATTTTTCTCAGTAGTTGAGCATGACATGTTTTTATGCACATAGGTGAGGTCCGTGTGGACCCCAGCAAGGGATCAGTGGGTTTCGGATCTGGTCTCCACGGCTGGGCCTTCACCCTCAAGCAGTTCTCCGAGATGTATGCTGACAAGTTCAAGATTGACCTTGTCAAGCTTATGAACAGGTAAGGCAACCTATTTTGTATCTGTTCCTATTAACTTTCTCTGTTTATGTATGCAGTTTTTGTTTTACATAATGCTGGTTATAAACAGCTGTTATTTGGAGTTAAAAATGTAACAAGGCATGTGACAATTGTGAAAGAAATGCTATATGTAATAAAAATATATGTAATAATCAAATGTGACACCAATTTTCATGATTTGGAGTATTTTTATTTTTACCATGACCAAAAATAGAACCGTCATTTCAGTTTGGCTATGACGACCGTTTATTTCTTTCGAAATCGTAAGTAGTTGTCGGAGCTATTTAACACACACGACAGTATTCCGGGGCCAGTAGGCAATTGTTTCTGGTATAGGATACATAATGGTTCTGTAAAAACTGATCTGCTGTGTAAATGCGCATTTCACTGACACGCCCACGGTATGACGTCACCGACTGCAGTCGCAGGCGAGCATGACCTTTGGTAAAACTATCTAGCCTAACTTTCCTTTCAACTACCCACTCTAAATGGAACCCCTTGCCATTTTTAAAAGTCATAGGGTTATCTATTATCTATGACTTTTAAAAACGCTTTTGTAATCTACCTATACAAGAATCCTTGAGTCTTCACAGAACTGGTAAACTGGTAACGTAGGTAGTTTGATAATAATAGATTAAATTCAAAGCAGTTTTTATCAGAATTGTAAGTTGTTTCTTATCTATTATGAATGCTCAAACATGCGATGTTGGAGCTATGATATTGAATCTTTATTATGTATGTAATTAAATAAATTTGGTGCGTAAATGCACTGCGCGTGCATTGTAAGTAAATAAATTGGATGCTTAAATATAAACTGAATGATAAAATAAAGAATTTCATAAACGTAGTTTAAGGAAAGGAAGGAGACGTGATCTCTCGATTCTAAAGTTTTTACTATTCAAACCAACATAGTATGTAGCGAAGATTATTAAAAATGTAATAAAAGTTTTGACTAAACACAGTAGCTCAATCTTATTCTTTGGACCTGGAAAAAGTAGCTTTACAGAACACGTTTTAAGGAAAACTAACATGCAGCCAGATTTTTCACTCCGAGGGTTAAATTATGGACTTCTCACATAAAAGATGTTAACAGTCGTGGCTTTGACCGCGTGAAAATATAGGGTCTCCAGCAGATTTAAGAGTAGAGCTTAGTACTAAGTTCGTCCACTATCACCCGTTCGAAGACCTAAATTCTATGAACGGCGACAAATCGGACGTATAGTGATTCCTTCCCGTTGATACTGGTTCTAGCTTTATGCTTGGATCGGCGGCAGAAAAGGACGTACATTTCTAACCTAAGCTCAATTCAAGCTAAATTTAGACAGCAGAATATCTTACAAAAAAAAAAAAATTTAGTCAACCCGGTATTCCAAAAATTAGTACACAAATCCATCTGGCGTGATTAGGAAGTTGTTCTATAGTATTCAGTGATCATAACATGACAGTAAATCTTGTAGTACAAATCAGTACAATACAACCAAATCCCAGTAGTTATGACCTCCAAACATAGCCATGTCCCAAAAAACTAGAAGTATTGATAAAAATTATTAAAACCCCAATAGGCTTTGGGGAGAGAACTTCTTCAATGCCAAGACCAAGAAATGGGCCAAGCAGAAGGACAGCGACAACAAGCGTTCCTTCTGCATGTATGTGCTGGACCCTATCTACAAGGTGTTCGATGCCATCATGAACTTCAAGAAGGAAGAGATCGACAGTCTGCTCAAGAAGATCGGAGTTACCCTCAAGCACGAGGATTCTGACAAGGATGGCAAAGCCCTCCTCAAGGTTTGTTTACTTTTATCTCAACAATCTTAATTATTTTTTGTAGTGAAGCTCAGTAGATTTTGATTGCCCTTGTAAAAACTACAGGTCTCATTTTATATATCAGTATTAAATATTCCAGACAGTCTAAATTCATAGTTCCCAAATCCGCAATCCCAATCCTTCCTGATGCTACCTTTTATCTAGGTGGAAGTGAGATCGTGGGCAAGTTTGAATCTTGAATCAGAGGATGATTGCTTGGTTGTAGCAAGTTGAACTTGTTTATCACCTTACTGGCTGCCATATGTTATCCATATCAATGTTTATCTTTTTTAAAAGTTCAAACAGATGACATTGAATCTTGATCTTATTCCATTACTTTGTAGCAAAGAGTGCTTAGATAAGAAACCATAACCTCATAGTTTAGTCCCAAGTGTTGCCAGCTGCTTTTTATAGGCTTCTGGGTGTCAAAGTGGACTTACAACAACCTCTGTACGGAATTGGCCGCTCGCTTAAGTAGCAAGGGACCCCATAAATTATAGAAACATTTACAGTTTCACGTATTTGCTCTTTGTGAAGAATTCAATGGACGGCTCATTCTAAAAATCTTAGTGCTGAAGTTGAGAAAAAATTTGAGATGTAGAGTATAACCAATTTATTTTTGCGCAAACAAGGTATGGATATTACGAAGAAGGAACCAGCTTGGCCCATTAAAGTTTTCTCTGTTTAGTGACCGCCTGGTTTTGACATTATTTACGTAAATGTTATAATCAAATGATATTTTATTCTAGGTTGTCATGCGTAGCTGGCTGCCCGCTGGAGAGGCTCTGCTTCAGATGATTGCCATCCACTTGCCGTCGCCGGTGGTGGCCCAGAAGTACCGTATGGAGATGTTGTACGAAGGACCCCATGATGATGAGGCTGCTATGGGCATCAAGGTTACTTTTAATTTTACATTTTAACGATCTTTTTGACGACTTTGTGGAACGAATGTTCTGCAAATATTAGTTGGATAGCTGACAATTAGTTTTTGTGATCATTTTTATGTAAGTCATTTGCTTCCAAACCTTGCTAAACCAATATTTTGCCGTGAATTATTATTATAATCAACGTTACGTCAATAGACTAAAACAATTTTAACTTTAGCGTCTTGTTTACATGATTTTTCATTTGTAGAACTGCGACCCCGAAGCTCCCCTCATGATGTACGTGAGCAAAATGGTACCGACCTCCGACAAGGGACGTTTCTATGCTTTCGGTCGTGTCTTCTCCGGAAAGGTCATCACTGGACAGAAGGCCCGCATCATGGGACCTAACTTCACCCCTGGCAAGAAAGAGGTAACAATAGCATCTATCTATATCTTATGTTGTGTTTTATAAGTTCCAAATATTTTTGAGTGAAAACTTATAGTACAGTATAAATGTACAGCAAATTAAAATAAGATTTAGCGTAACAGTCCCGAGCGTAACGATTTATCACACTTTTTACATCAATTGATGTAATTATTGTTACGCACCAATAATGATTGTTACGCAAAATTAAACTATATTACTCAATAAATCATAGGCTCACATATTTTTTAGTCCTTAATGTTGCTAGTTACTTCATTATAAGGATCTAGGTGTCAATGAGGACTTTACAGTAAATTCTTTCCGGAATTGGCTGCTTACTTCCATAGTTTGCAACCCCAAAAATGATTGAAACAACCATACTCACAGCTTATACTATATCTATATAAACACCTGATGATTCTATAGCTATGCATTGTTTGTCCAGGATTTGTACGAGAAGACCATCCAGCGTACCATCCTCATGATGGGGCGTTACGTTGAGGCCATTGAGGATGTGCCCTCGGGTAACATCTGTGGTCTCGTTGGTGTTGACCAGTTCTTGGTCAAGACCGGTACCATCACCACCTTCAAGAACGCTCACAACATGAAGGTTAGTACAAATACTATTTCCAGATATTTAAAAGGATATTTGGAAACACCAACATTGATCTTTATTTATGTTTGTTTAAAATAGAAAGTAAGTAAGAAAGACGAGCTTTTTAAGGAGAATCCTTCTTACAAAGCATGCCTTTCTTACTCTGACATAAGTTAAGTATGTCATCATTTTTTGTGTTTATTTTATTCTAGTGTCATACTAGTGTAAAAAAGCAAAAATGAAATCTACATAATACAAAACTACTACTGTTACTTATATTACCTCACGTTACCCAGGTCATGAAATTCAGTGTGTCCCCTGTCGTGCGTGTGGCTGTTGAGCCCAAGAACCCCGCTGATCTGCCCAAGCTGGTGGAAGGTTTGAAGCGTCTCGCCAAGTCAGACCCCATGGTGCAGTGCATCAACGAGGAGTCTGGAGAGCATATTGTGGCTGGTGCTGGAGAGCTGCATCTTGAGATCTGTCTCAAGGTAAGTACTGAGAGGAGTTTAGAAAAGTATTATTTTAGATCTTGATTGTGGACAGAATAATACAACATAAATTTCCAGTCAATTTTTTTATTATTTATGAAGATTAGTTTTTTATTGGCATATCTTCTACATAATTCGGGTTTAAATAGCGAAAGTGCTTCATAAGTTTTATATTGAAGGAAGTCATCTCAATGATATAATCCCAATAATATTGAAATCT
Source organism: Eupithecia pulchellata (assembly GCA_963931895.1). Lineage (NCBI taxonomy): Eukaryota > Metazoa > Arthropoda > Insecta > Lepidoptera > Geometridae > Eupithecia > Eupithecia pulchellata. The sequence continues at coordinate 10,863,556 of OZ007538.1, forward strand.
GTAAGCATAATGAAATGAAAATAGCTTCATTCATAGTTGAGTCATTTTAGATGATTATCGTCAGTTTTAAAATTGGATAATTTGTTATCTGATAGCTGAAAATCTTTAGTCAGTAAAAAGGTCTGTTTATCTGTAGGATCTGGAAGAAGACCACGCCTGCATTCCGATCAAGAAGTCCGACCCCGTGGTGTCGTACCGCGAGACGGTCGCGGAGGAGTCCGACCAGATGTGTCTCTCCAAGTCTCCCAACAAGCACAACCGTCTCTTCATGAAGGCGCAGCCCATGCCCGACGGTCTGCCCGAGGATATTGATGACGTAAGTAGCCAATAACCCTCTAGTTCCTCCATAACCTCTGCCAAAATATGTCCACTGCCGGTCCTGGCCAGTTTGAGGGCGTCAGTCATCGCCACGCTTGGCAGGCGAATCCTTGTGAGCATTATAATTATTCAGGCATTAAATAATTTTGACTTGGCCATATCTATTCCTAGATGATTCACCATCAGCAAGAAATAGTTGAAATACAATACAATTCATTAATTAAAAAAATCAGTAGATACTAACAAGAGTTTCAAAGGGGTAAACCCATTTACATTATTTCCTAAAGATATCCGTCGCCGTTCCGCGCCGCGCTATAGCCGGGCGCGTGTTACCGCGCGCCTGTCCGAGACAGCGCGGCTGACGGCGACGCAGAGAAATCCGCGCGCCGCTAAACGCTGCAGAGGACCGCTATCCTTATGTCCGGGTACTGCACGCTACGCGGCGCGCGATACACTTCTTAATGATACAGAATGCGTTTTATCCTAGCAATAGATGTCTATTTCATCACGCTATGGAATTCAATAGCATTATATTTTATAGGGCAAAGTAAACCCCCGTGACGACTTCAAGACCCGCGCGCGTTACTTGAGCGAAAAGTATGAGTACGATGTCACTGAAGCCCGTAAGGTCTGGTGCTTCGGACCCGAGGGAACCGGCCCCAACATCCTGGTGGATTGCACCAAGGGAGTGCAGTACCTCAACGAGATCAAGGACTCGGTGGTCGCTGGCTTCCAGTGGGCCGCCAAGGAGGGAGTCATGGCTGAGGAGAACTTGAGAGGTGTCAGGTTCAACATCTATGATGTTACTCTGCACACGGACGCTATCCACAGGTTTGTTTCATAAAAAAAAAAACAAAATAGATATGAACAAATTTGATGTTAAATATTGTTTATCCTGTTTATAATTATAATTTTATCTCAAATATATTTTTCCTTGTGCAGAGGTGGCGGTCAAATCATTCCGACAACAAGGAGAGTGTTGTACGCGTCTCTCTTGACTGCGCAACCTAGACTCATGGAGCCAGTGTACCTTTGCGAGATCCAGGTATGGGCTTGTCTATTTCAGTTAATTCCCACGTTTTTCCTGAGCGGGCTAGTATGTTCTCAGTAGTCCGCCTTTCCGAGACGTGGTAGATCACCAGTTTTGTTATTTTGGCAATGTTATCAGAACCTTGCTAGGATTATTGAACTAACATTAACACGAAAATTTAACACAAGTATACAATTGGCAGATCCAAATTTACATGCAATATATTTCACAATGAAGCTGTTTACGATCCAAACAGGTTTATTAGAAGAAGTTGGGTTAATCCTGACTGAGTCTGTTCTAGACAATTACGTCACTTTGTCATTGATGAATTTCAATAATGTTCTCGGTATAATGGCGATGCGATGTCTATCCTACCCTAGGAAGCAATGCCTGTGCTAGGGGTGGCAGGTGTTATTATGTGATAATCACGAGAAGTAAATGTTGAACCCCTATATTTCCCATTTATAGTGCCCTGAGGTAGCCGTAGGAGGTATCTATGGAGTGCTGAACAGGCGTCGTGGGCACGTGTTCGAGGAGTCGCAGGTGGCTGGCACGCCCATGTTCGTGGTGAAGGCCTACCTGCCCGTCAACGAGTCGTTTGGCTTCACGGCCGACCTGCGCTCCAACACCGGCGGGCAGGCCTTCCCGCAGTGCGTGTTCGACCACTGGCAGGTTCTGCCCGGAGACCCTTGCGAGCAGGGCAGCAAGCCTTATGTTGTTGTACAGGTATGTTGCTTATGCTTTACTAGCAGAATTCACTACGTGATATCCTGATGAATTTTCGTTTATATCCATATTTACTGTCCGATTTTTTTTTTAAATAAGCCCTGATTAACTCTCGTCATAAAGGATGAAACTAGGTTCATAGTTACCCCGCTTACATTCATAATCTTTCCACCCGACCAACTTTTATGTGGTCAAACAGACAATAGTGCATAGAAGTTAATTCATAGCTTACTTAAATCCGTTGCCGTTCCGCGCCGCGCTATAGCCGGTCGCGTGTTATCGCGCGCCCGTCCGAGACAGCGCGGCTGACGGCGACGCAGAGAAATCCGCGCGCCGCTAAACGCTGCAGAGGACCGCTATCCTTATGTCCGGGTACTGCACGCTACGCGGCGAGCGATACAGTCGTCCACCACTAAATGAATACTTTGTATGTAAGCCAAGAGTCGTTGTGACGTTATGCTCTTTCTTTTGCAGGAGACAAGAAAACGGAAAGGACTCAAGGAGGGTCTGCCCGATCTAGCTTCATACCTCGACAAATTGTAAAAGCCTTAGCTAATCCATTCTGTAATATAAAATGTACCGTTATTGAGCGCGCCTCATGCACTATACAATTGTTTTTTTTTTATTGAACAATAATTTTATTTGACCATCCTTATTCAATTCGCGTCAGTTAGTGTGTGCTGACTGGTACCTCGGTAATATTGCTGGTCGATATACATGGCACTGTTATAAATATACCATATTGGGTGATTCAAGGCTGTTAATGTAGCGTCACGCGTTATTTAATAAATATATTGAAATAATATACAATCCTTTCCTTGGCAAGATTGTTAATCATAATGATTTAGTGGGAGAAAGGGGTTCTTTACTTGTACTTGTAATTAATTTTAAATTATAATTTTTCTATTGTAAAGGTATTGTTTAATTTTATTAGGCACTATTATAATTGCAAGATTGAAAGGTGAGTTTCATTAATTATTATTTACTACAGGCTAGGTTTTGTTATCATAAAACACTAAATAAAAAAAATCTAATCTATTCTAGAAAAAATTCTTATCTATCTAAATGAGAAAACTAAACCTAGCCTCATCAAATATATTTTTTATCTCTATTTTGGCAAATGAAAATGTCCATAAATTTTCAGATATGTATTACCATGGCCCCCTGGATCCCATCTTTCTCTTACGGTAAGAATAATTCTTATTATTATTATCCAAAACTATAATAATTACCCTCATTTATTATGATGACAAATAACACAGACCTGTTCTGAGTGAACATTGAGGACAAATCTTTAAAAGCACTGATTAGAAACAAAACATACAACATTTGTTTAGAATTACAACATAATTATGACGAAACTTAAATGGTGTGTTTGTTTCACAGATGTAAAGATCTGAAGGCACAAGACCAGCGCTACTTAAGAAAGGTAAACAAAACTATAAAATGGTTTTATTTTATAAAATGTCAATTAATGATGATAAAATCCGCCCAGACTTTATAATGACGGTTATTTACAAGCTCAACAGGACTGAACTCCCTCACTTTAGAAATAAAGTTAAATATCGCAGGCTAAATATTAACATCACTGTTATTTGCAGATTGGGTGTGAATGACATGTTGCAGTGGAAATATTTGAGATTGATGCGTGCGTTGCGGCTGTATGTTATAGTAAGTTTCGTACACAACTATAATTTCTGTAACAAATCTTATGTAACCAACAAAGATAGTTTTTTTTTTTCAATTTTGTCTGATTAATTAAAATGTGTATTATGCTAAACTTTAAAAAATTCTATGTCATCTAATACTTCTAGAAACTTTTTATTAACATTGAAATACAAATATACGAAAATGATGATAAAATCAGCCCAGAATAATAATGACGGTTATTTATAAGCTCAACAGGACTGAATTATCTGAATCTATCAATAAAGTTACATTTTGTGAAACAAAATATTAATATCACTGATTTTTTTTGCAGGTTGTTGGTTGACTGGCGTCGTTGGCAATCGCGAAACTGCTTCTGTTTTCGGCAGGTAAGTTTCAAATAAACCTATTCCAACGTTAAAACAACAAAAGAAATCGAAAAGTACTCCCTAACTTTTTAGCCTTCAGTGTTCTAACAAATAATAATAATGATGATAAAATCCGCCCAGAATGATAATGACGGTTATTTACAAGCTCAACAGGACTGAACACACAAAATAATGATAAAAAAATTGTCTACATAAAATGTGTTAGTAACAAGTTGTTTCTGTTTTAGATGCTGTTTGCAGCCAATACAAGGTACTCCCCAGGAATGAATATTGGTTTTCTGCTTCAAGATCTTGAAAGCAATAGGTATGTACATGACTTTGCCTACATTTGTAAAACGGAACATGTTAACATGATGATCAATCACAGACCTGTTCTGAATTTCATTGAGGTCAAACATTCAACTTACTGATTTAAACCACAAAATTAATAAAGTTTTAACAAGTTAAGCATGTTATTATAATTTTATATTTCTGTTCCAGGTACTCTAGCAAGACTTTTCATAGCAAACTTTGTGTTTAACAGCAGTGGTCTTGACTTCTTATAAAATTAATTATGTCTAGCTTTCTTATGTAATGTACCAATAAAGGTTTCGATTCCTATTCAATTTTGTTTCTTTTTGAGTAGATATCTTCTAAGGTGTGCTTATTGAAGTGAAGAGAAATCGATAACAAATTATTTCTTATTTTAATAATCTGTTTGAAATTTGACTTGTCTAAGTGCTTATTTTGTAAGCCTAAAGAAATAAAGTTATTGAATCTGAATCTGTGTGAGACAGGCGCGAAGAAATAAAACTGAAGAAAAATTAGAGCGCTATGTCTTGTAAATATGACCGAAAAATTTGTGCGCACTATGGTTTCAGAGTAATTTGTGACAACAAGATTCCTCTGCAGTAACGTCTGAAAACGTTGCTGCAGAGCGGTAACATTGTTACATATTAGCCCTAAAGATGAGTCTCATACTCTAGTTCGAACGATGGTATAGCCTAGTGGAAAAATGTCATGCCTAAGAATTAGATGTTTAGTGTGTGAATTTAGACAAATTTCCTGTAGGAAAATAAATTGATGTGACTTGTTGGGATTTTTTCTCCCATTGAGTCACACTGTTACTCGTTGCAACTTTTTTTTATAGAAGAACTCCCAACGTGTCACACCTGTGTAACAGTGTGACTTGATGGGAAAAAAAATCCCAACGAGTCACACTGTGACCGGATTTGGTGTGACTCGTTGGGAGTTCACCAAAACGAACAATATATTGTTTGAATCATTTCTGCAGAATTACTTACAAAACAACTTTATACAAAAGTCAGTTTTTGTAGACGCCTATTTTCACCAAAATCTATAAAATTAGTATCAAAATGATAAAAAAATATTTCTATTATTGATATAAATCCAATATCTTCAACATGATCTTCAAATTAATGTAGGGTTTATTAAATTCTACCGTCGGTGAAATTTAATTTAATTCTTTGTTTTGCAATTATGTAAATAGCAACACACCCATCACACCTATGTTTATAAACTACAACGAAAGATAGGCAGAATGGCCCGAATGGCTATAACTAAGCTTCAACGCACTTCAAAAAAACGATCTTTTGGAAGTGCCTTACAGCATGTACCTACTTTTCCTGGATAGGATCATCTTTCTGAGTTACTTATCGCACACACCTTTGCACTCGGTTCGAACTTTTCGTTTTGACTGATGGCAACACTGCTGCGCGTAGTGCAGTGGTTCCAGATTCATGCGAATTATCGCCCCATTTAAACTACTTTGGAGCGACCAAAAATCCAATCAACTACCGGCTATTTATTCTACCTGCAAAAAAGTTAAAAAAAAACGATTGATGCAGCTGGATCATCAAGAATGAAGATCGACTGTCTGAATGTGAGATTTATGAGGCATGGATTACAGATAAGAAGAAAAAAACAATCGGTAACTTAGTGTAAAAGTTAAGTTAAGCGATTTATGTTACAATCGTTATGTAGGCAAAATGTATTGTTGCTATATAACAAAGATCATAAAACCAGTACAAAAATAACCCTAAAATAAATAAACTAATCCTTAAATTATATTATCGTACCTACAGCGGCGTACGTATGAACCATAAAGCTAAACCTCAGTCAGCATAATGTTGCTTGACATGAATCGAGCGACGCTGGTTTTTTAGTAGGACCTTTCGTGCGAACGTGTCTACACGGCTGACAAAAAAAAATCAATCAACCAAGATATATAAAAAAAAAAAAAAAAAACTTTATTCAAAATAACTTAGGGCTAACAAAATTACAAATAATACTTAATCTTATATCTTAAGGGATAAGTTAATCTACGCGCCTGAACTAGGTAAAACCTGTTTTTCAGGCAGATAAATGGCTCAATAATACACAAAATAATAAAAATCCAAAATAAACTGTATAATAAAGTTGCATTTATGTTAATTACTTAATGCTAAATACGCTAAACTAGTTTTAATAGTAATAAAAGATGCTTACAATGTATGGCCTACTTTAAAATAATCAGTAGATTTTCAGTGTCGTCGTATGACATAGATTGTAGGGTGTCTATAAGTTTTTTCTTACAACAATTATAATTTAAGGGATAAATATTGGCTAACACATTTAATCTATTATACAAAAAAGGACCAAGGAAACTGTAATTTTTTTTTGAAAATGTATGTTTTTGACTTGATTGTTTTGGGCAAACATTATTTTTCCTCCTTTTGTTAGCGCTTTCAGTGACATATGGTAGTAAGATAGGACAAAGGTAGTACCTATGTCCTATTTTGGTTGATTGAATTTTTTAGAAGTAAGATTATCCTAGTCGATGTACTTATTAGGTACATCGACTAGGATAATCTTACTTCTAAATAGTCTAGACCACCACTACTACTAGTACCTACAATCAAATCAATTCGATTACTTACCGAACCAAATTAGCTTTTTTTTCATTGATGGGTTAAATCACATCATCTACATCTATTATTAAATTCGCATTTCCTATTTTCCAACGATTCACCTAAATAGTTATTTTAACGGTTAACGTAGCCCATTAGATAGTTTCGTGAAGTGAATGGAAATTCTCTTAGCGACCGACACACCTACTACGTATCTGGCAACTCTGGTGTGGTAGTGCGCTGTCTGTGCCAGTGTTGTTCCAAGTCAATTTTAGGGTTGCCGTATCTTAATCAAAAAATTGCCGTATTTTAGGGCAAAATCAAAAAAACGGGCCGTATAATTCTAAGTTTTTATAACAATTGTTTACAAATAACGCCAATCCGACGCCATTAAAATCTTAACCATTAGGTAGATGACCAAAAACAGCGGATTATAACGTAAAGGAACAAAAAAATTCAAAATAAATGGATCATTGGCAGCTGGAGCGCATTTTTTCTATAATAGTCGTCACTGATTCCGATATTTTTGTTTGGTGTACTTAGTTTTCATCTGTTTATTTTTTTGGTGTTGATTGAACATCTTCGTCATTCATTGTTACAATGCAGCAAAGATAACTTTAAAAACTGATATAACTGAAAACTGAAGCAATAATTGCAGAAATAAGTTCAAGTCTACAAATGAAAGGGCCGTCCTAAGTTAAGTGTTGTAACTAGACCCAAAATTTTTATTACACATACTAGAACAATACAACATTTATAACTATGTGACAAAATAAGAAAGTCGCTAGGTGTGCCAACACTAGTAAGGTACATATGTGCCGTGTAATTTTATTAGGTTATTTTATGACTACAGGGAACTCTTAGCCATAAAGAAGCCTGTCTGCGTTCCGTTATACAAAAAAAATCATTTTTGTCAACGCTTTTGATACCGGCCGTATAATTTCATACAAATAATATACGGCTTTGAAATTTCTGCCGTATGCCGTATTCTTGACGAATTACCCGCCCGAAAGCCGTATAATACGGCAATTGCCGTAGCTGGAACAACACTGGTCTGTGCGCATGTTTGTTACAAAAAATTGATTTAGAATTCCGTTCTCGTGCTTTGTGTAGCTAATTAGATTAGTCTTCTTGTAGATTTATGCTAAGTCGCGCGTTGCTTCAGTGTTCGCGCACTATCAACAAAATGGTACCTGAAGTTGTGTTCGTATTGGGAGCTCCTGGCGCCGGCAAAGGCACCCAATGCTCGCTCATATCCAAAGAATACGACTTCGCACATCTGTCCGCGGGGGATTTACTGCGGGAGGAGCGCCAGAGGCCGGGCTCCGAGTTTGGAGACATGATCGAGGAGAAGATCCGCAACGGAGAGATCGTTCCTGTTGAGGTGACGTGCTCGCTGCTGCACAAGGCCATGCAGAAGTCCGGTAAACGACGTTTTCTGATTGATGGTTTCCCGCGTAACAAGGACAATTTGGAAGGCTGGGAACGCGTCATGTCGGACAAAACGAAACTACTGTTCGTGTTGTTCTTTGAATGTTCTCAAGACAAGTGTACCGAGAGGTGCCTGGGGCGAGGCGCCGCAGGCAGCGGCCGCTCCGACGATAATATGGAAAGCTTGCAGAAGAGGTTCAACACATACCTGAATGACACAATGCCCATCATCAACCATTATGATCAGCAGAACCTTGTCAGAAGAATCAAGGCTGAGAGTTCTCCTGAACAGGTGTTTGAGGATGTGAAAAAGGTCTTTTCTGACTGCGGCCTCAGCATAGTAAAACAAGCAGACTAGTAATTTATATAGACAATCAATTGAATCAATAGTTAATGATCCTTGTCCCATGCTAGCAATATTAATGTAGGTATTTATTTAGCTGTAATCAAGATGGGTGTATGGTAAAATTGCTATTCTATTGTTAAGCAAGTCAAAGTATCGAGGACATTGCTTTTACTTGTAGCTAAAGTACTTAATTAATTGGAAGAAAAACAAAAACAGCTTTGCATTCACAATTTGCTCTTATGCATGTATTTTCAGTTACAATTTTACCTTGTTATTCATGATATTGTAAGATAATGATTGTAAGCATGAGTATGATAAATCAAGTTGAAGATGACTATATGATATTGTTAAATAATACAAATCATTCTACTTAATGAATAAACTAAACAACCTTGAATAATGATATTGCACCATACAATGGTAATAGGTAATTATGTATAAATACTAATAGATAGATAAGAAAGTATAAGCAAATCCTGTACCTAAAGTTGTTGTGAAAACTGTAGTAAGATTAAAATGTTAAAAGTATATGTAGGGAATGAATAATTGTTATTGACCGGTCTATTCGATTACCATTTCAGAGCTGATACAGCTGTAGCAACTTATAGAAAACATTCCTAGAGTAAATAACATAAAAATGTAGCATTATGGTTAGTAAAGTTCTTGGGAATCTACCTGATTTTATTATTTTGTCATTTCATTTAACAAATTGTCTTATCTTCTTCGTCTTACCTGCTACTTTCACATGAAAAGACACATTAGCCACAAGCTACTATCTAATAACAAGCAATTATAAGGGAAAATAATCTGTCAAAAAAAAGAGGAACTTAAATGGTGTAACTGCAGGATAATGCTCTTAGATACCTACCTTTTTTATAATGATATTGATCACCATAAAAGGGCATTTCCCAGAAATTTTTTTGGTCTGATTTTTCCGGTTTTTTATGCTGGGCCTCTACTTGGCAAAACTACAGATGACATTCATATAGGTATCTCTGATCGGTATCTCAAAGATTATGGATAGGTATTTTGCTAGATAAGATAAGATCATCATCACTAAGATCCTTTTCCGCCTTAGTGTGAGCTGTGTGTGATAAGTTTACAATATACTAAAATAATAAAATGAATTAAATCGAATTCTAAATTATTTGCACTGTTTCCTATGTTGAACAACCTAGTTCAAGTAAAAAAGAATCTTGAGTTCCGGAGATATGCAAAACATTTAAAGTTCCCTATCTCAAGAACTCCTATAAACCAATTTTGATGAAAATTGCAGTCTTCCCTGAACAATAAAGCCATAAAAGTCATTTATTTCATCTTTAAACTAATACAAAGCACTTAGACATGTCAAAAATTATATAAAAATATGTAATGTACCCAGATTTTATTCATTCACAATCGGAAATATTTTTACAAAATAAAGATGTGTCGGCCATAGCTTCGTCAATTGTATAATAACATTTGTTCATTAATTCCAAGGAACTTATAGTTGCCGTATGTAGTTAAAGTATTTTACCATCCTGTACTAGACTAATGTTGCCTAAAATAAATGAATTATTATTATTAAATGGTTCTTATCATATTTAAGTAATTCAATGTCAGGTTTTTTCCTTTTGTCAATTGGTAATTAATTTATTATAAAATTTTATAGATACTTATATTATTATAATTTAAATTGTATAAAATGGGAATAAATGGCTTATTATTATTATTATAGTTCGCGTCACGTAAAAAGAACGCTGCCCCTGAACCTGCGCAGAAGTCGATCGATTTTTAGGTCTTGGGTGGTAAGCGGGGGTGCGCGGGGCGGGCGGGTCACACGCTTAGATTATAGAGACATAGGGTGCTAGGCATGTCGATTCATTTTAAAAAATATCGATCTCCGATTCGATTCAAATCGGACATACTAGAATCGATTCTTGTTTAAATCGAACATTAAAAGATCGATTTTCGATTAATCGAGCCAATTTCAGACATGACTAATTGCCTAATAAAGATACAGGACATTATTGATGATCATTTACTGCAAATACAAGTAATTGGATAGAAGTATTATTAAATTAATAAACATAATATCACGCCTATATTCCTTCGAAAGAATAGGTAGAGGTGGGAATCGAACCCAGGATCTTTTGCTCAGCAGTAGTGCTTGCGACCACTAAACTAATGTGGCAGTTTAAATTTCTAGTCTCACCTAAGTACTCGTAAGTCGGTTAATAAATTAATCAAATTTTAAGTTTATAAAATTTTATTGAAGTTATATACAAATTTAACAAGAAATTATATTTCCCAGTATTTTAAGTCGAGTTACTATAAATTTTTACAGTAAAAATAATATTTATCCACAGTATATTTTTGATAAATAAACTCACTCACAATCACAAGAATAGATAGGTTAGGTTTGACAGCCGGATAGAAAAATAAAATGTTTTTTTAGCGCAAGTAACGCCACTTTCGGAAGCGTTCATAAATATTTACTCTATGATGCGTTCAAATTATTGACCAAGTACTACCAGTTGCTTTTGCGTCCGACAACAGCAAAAAATTAAAAAAACTATTCTTTGAATTGATCGGTCCGATTCGGGAGGTTTATGAATCGATTCATTGAATCGATGTAGGGTTCAAAATCGATCTGAAAAATCGATTATATTACTCTAAATAATCGATTTTTCGATTAATCGATTTAAAATCGACATGCCTAGGTGCATTCCGAATTACGATTACAGCGCTGATAGCGATCACAACGATATTTGGCGTTCCAAATTAGATATCACGATCAAGGAACTTATACCCAATCTTTTGATTGGGTATAAGTTCCTTGATCACGATAGACTGACACTCAACTGTTCTACTGACAGTTGTGTGTCAGTTTTGATAGCGCTCACAGCTGAGGCTCACAGTGATTTCATCTCAGAAGATTTCATTCTTTAGTTTAGCACAAGAAGCTTATATTATACACTGGAGATTGCATATCGAATATTGAATTGAAGATAAAAAATATGACCTTGAATTACGTCACGTATGTCTTCCATCTCTTTCATTAGGGTGACCACCATTTCAAACTTTATCAGAGACTTCAGATTTTCTAAAGGTACTTCTTGCTCCATGTTACATCTGTCTTTTTACGTGGCAAGTTCGATAAGTACTGTTTGTAAGACTAAGTAGTACATATTGTAGAATATTTTAAGAAGTCTACTATCCTCCTGGATTCGAATTACCACATATAATTTATGTATATGGGCTCCTTAGTAGCAATGAATAATTTCGAAATAAAAACCAATAATTTATTTAATTTGTTTATTTACTTGAAATTACAGAAATCATACTTACCTACTTAAAATCTTAAAAGTATCACCCATATCCTATATACATGTGAAAACAAAATTATGTAATTTCAGCCTTTTACTTCGAATATCACCTGAAATTTGATTTTGAGAAGTGAATCCCCTTGATCGGCGGCCAGGATTCGCTCCGGAGATGAAAATAAGATCAGTCTTTGCCTCCAGTGATATGCCTCCCCAGAAAATGCATGATCCATGTATTATATTGTCATTTTTTCATTTTTTTTCAATTTTCATTGCTTGTTTGAGTTGTACTGCAAGCCTAGAAGATAGTTAAAACATGACTAAGTACACTATGATAAAAGTACTATGATCACTGAGATAACTTTTGTCAAAAATATTGTCTTGCTACAGATCACCAATTATTGATTTGGAGGTTATACACAGTAAAAGCAAATGAGTAAAGAGTTGTTCTATCTATAAAAAAAATACAACTAAACTTAATATTTTTTAAAAGAATCACCGGTTAAGGTTCCTGTGATATGGATTAATTACCCAAATATATACAAATGTCAAAATCATTGAGCATATTTTCACCATGATCTGCTATGATTTGTATTAAAATTGTATTTATCTAGATTCCTACCCCAATTTTTTTCAAATCACTTTACTGAAACAAATATTTTTTTCTAAGAAAACATTTTCACTTATTATTTGTATACATAGGTTAGTATTTTCAAATATGCTTGTGGCAGGAACCTTGGTAAATACTATTCTCATACAAATAATGGCTGCTCATGGTGAAAATATGATCAAATTACAAATCATTTTGTTCCTATGTTTATATGGGAAACTTATCCATTGCCGGAGCCTTAAGAACCATTGCTTTAATAGACTACAGGGTGTTTGGCACATGGACCGACATGATTTTTTGGGGGGTTGGGGGGGTCATGCGCTAGTTTTCCCCGGAGACCCTATGTCCTAAGTGTCACGGTAGTCTAGATATGTTATTTTTTAGTTTTTTTGAAAACCACCCGAAATCTTACCCTTAAATCGTCATAACTTTTTCGTTTGTGGTTGTAATACCACAAAATAAATTATGCTTGTATTCTGCAATGTATTCTCATTCTAAATAAATTATTACTTGTTAAAATTCATATCAACAAAAAAACTTCTGAGCTTTCAAAGTGATAAATCTGAGTAAATGTTATGAAAAGTGACAACTTCTAAATTCATTGTAAAAAAAAGTAAAAGTCATTTAGAATTTAGCTTTCTTTTAAAAAGTTCTTTAGTTATTACCCTTTCCAACGATATGCTACATGACAGAAATAATTCATCAGGGGTCGACATAAGAGATACTTTGTTGCCTAGGGTCAAGATTATGAAAATGCATTTTCTTAAGTCAGGTTGTTTTTATTTAATTTAAATTACAAAATTTGCTCAAATTGGCAGCTTCCACACCTTATGCATGCACGACACCTCTTTCTAATGTCTGAGGTTGTGGTTAGAAGCCGCATTTCTTCTTGAATTTTTACGAATGCGGTGTTGATTCGTTCCACTAAAATTTATTTTGTGGGCACCTCTGTTGCATACACTAATTCTTTTGCACGTCCCCATACGTCGAAATCCAGGGGTGTCAGATCTGGGGACCGTGCTGGCCATGGAATGGGGCCAGCTCTCAACTCCAAATGTGGAGTTTCTTGAAAATGATTTACCTGAACTGGTACTACCAGTTTTAGAAGAAGATGTGCCTGTTTCAAAATGATTGCTGTCCGGCACATTACCAACGAACGGTACGAGAACATTTAGACAATGCATTTCCCAACTCGTGGATTGGTAGAGCTGGCCCCATTATATGGCCAGCACGGTCCCCAGATCTGACATCCCTGGATTTCTACGTATGGGGACGTGCAAAAGAATTAGTGTATGCAACAGAGGTGCCCACAAAATAAATTTTAGTGGAACGAATCAACACCGCATTCGTAAAAATTCAAGAAGAAATGCGGCTTCTAACAACCTCAGACATTAGAAAAAGGTGTCGTGCATGCATAAGGTGTGGAGGCTGCCAATTTGAGCAAATTTTGTAATTTAAATTAAATAAAAACAACCTGACTTAAAAAAATGCATTTTCATAATCTTGACCCTAGGCAACAAAGTATCTCTTATGTCGACCCCTGATGAATTATTTCTGTCATGTAGCATATCGTTGGAAAGGGTAATAACTAAAGAACTTTTTAAAAGAAAGCTAAATTCTAAATGACTTTTACTTTTTTTTACAATGAATTTAGAAGTTGTCACTTTTCATAACATTTACTCAGATTTATCACTTTGAAAGCTCAGAAGTTTTTTTGTTGATATGAATTGTAACAAGTAATAATTTATTTAGAATAAGAATACATTGCAGAATACAAGCATAATTTATTTTGTGGTATTACAACCACAAACGAAAAAGTTATGACGATTTAAGGGTAAGATTTCGGGTGGTTTTCAAAAAAACTAAAAAATAACATATCTAGACTACCGTGACACTTAGGACATAGGGTCTACCGGGGAAAACTAGCGCATGACCCCCCCAACCCCCCAAAAAATCATGTCGGTCCATGTGCCAAACACCCTGTATAACTCTATTTACCTTTTCTGAACCACAATCACATAGTCCTTGCAGATAGATTGGGTAAGCACTTTTGAGCCAGGTGTCCAGGTCTATCGCAGTCATAATCTTCTTCTTTGAAATGCATAAAATTTTCCCTTCAAAGAAATAATTGATAACCATATTCTCCTCCTTTTTTCATCTTTTGGAAAGCTGAAATATCAACAAAGAAAATTGTAATAAAAGTATAATTATGCACTGCCAAATGTAACACAGTCATGATAAATACCACATACATGAAATATATGACAATATTAACCAACACAATTATTCCAAAGGGCATAAGTGAAAGGGTTCATTTAGGTACCTAGTTAGTGCAATTACAATCTCTTTTTCTTATGGTTTTTTCAAACTTTTTTTAACTGATGGTCACCCTCTGTTTTGCAATAAACAGTCTTTACTTATCGCGTATCTTCATCAAGCGACCTTATTAATAAACAATAATAAATACACCTATACATGAGGTTAAAATAAACTAAACAAACGCCTCATAGCACTAACCAAACTTGAATCAAACATAAAATTAGGTCCAAGAAGACCTGTGTTCAATTTGCGTACAACTTATCATAAAATTACACTCACCTGTGGAACTTGATATTAGATTTTGGATCCCATACGCTTTTGCAATCAAGCACTACACAAAACATTGTTAAAAACTTGAATACGACTTTATATAGCGCGTATTTTTTCCTGTAAACATCTGAGGTGAACGAAATTTCTATTGCACTTGTTTGACACATTAGCTATTAGTGTTGCCATTAACACTATATTGTCCTACTCAATCTTTAGGGTACTATAATTGGGAAGAAAAAGAAACTTTTTATGTGATAGCTTACGTAGAATTATTGCGTGCACGAAAACTAACTTCTGTTTAAAAATATTGTGAGCAAAATTTGGCTATTGGACAGTCAAATTTAAAATACCTACCTAATCATTTAGAGCAAAAAAACTGATTTTTTTCACAGGGGTTATTATTATGATGACTAGAAAAGATAAAGGACTTTACTGGCTCTTGGGATAAAAAAAGGTTACTTAAAAGTATGTATGGATGGAAGTCCGTTATTTTTAACACGCTTTTATTTGCTTCACCTGTAATTCAACCTAGCAGTATGAACTTAGGTTTTAGGTTAACGATTAGAACTAAATAAATACGTGAAAATTCACGCGAGCTAACGCCTTCTAGCCGCGGGCGTGTGGAACCGAGATGCGAAGAGCTAGTATTATTTTATTAGCTACATAATATTAAAGTTATCCTTGGGACTTTCTTTTCCGATCATGGCAACCGGACACTTTGTATGAAAAGGATAAAAAACATAAGTTAGGGTGAACGACCTCGTCTTCAATATAATAGAACATGTGCAATCTCCAGTGTCTAGTATAAGCTTCTTGGTTTAGCATGGTCGGTGATATCGCAAAATGGCGCCTGTGTTGACGTCATATAAGACGTCAGACGCGACATCGTTGTCGCGATGTTGTTGCGCTTACAGTAATTCGGAACGCTTGTGAGCGCGATAATATTGATTTTAGCGTAATTCGGAATGCACCCATAGACGAAGAAGTAATTCCATGATTATGACATTTCCATGAACTGGACACTGGCAGCAAACTGGCCAATCAAAATCATACACTTACACTACACAAAAACAAAGCAGTCAAGTCAAGCAAGCAAAGCACTATAAATTTTATTATTCTCCTGCACTGCCTGCCTGCAGTGGTCTGTGGAAATTCCGTCTTCTCGAAGCGCTGTTTTCTTTCGAATAACATCTTTTTACTGTGTGAATTCGCTAAAAAAACTTCTCACAATGGCTCGACAGTCCTAATATGGACAATGGGTTGCTCATTCTCTTGAAAATTAATAAATTGCTGGGCTCGGACTAGAAATGTTTGCACAACCAAAATAGTATTCTTTACTCAGGTGTAAAACTGTAGTATTTAGTGTCTGTGCAATCTTGAAAAGCTACTAAAATGCAAACTCTTCTTACCCTGCTATGGAGGGATCTGATGGTGGCAAAACGGAGACCAATCAACTTAGTTTACAAACTTGTCATGCCATTGATATTTTTGCTACTAGTATTTTTCCTACGGAATGATTTAAAACCTAAGTTACCCAAATCTATCCATCTAAGCCAGGATAATATCAAGTTTCCGGTAAGTGCAGTATTGATCATTGTAATATTTCATTTTATTCTTGAATAATATGATTGATTTGAAAAATATTTGCCTGGTAACCATACCATAAGGTCTGCTTCAAATGGGGAAAGTGAATAGTCCTGCAACATTTATTTATTTTAATCTTCTGCAGGAAGAGAAGTTCCTAGATAGCAGGACAACATCTCCACCCAGATGTTTACTCTACACTCCAAACTCTAAACTAGCAGGAACCCTGATAGATGAAGTCGGAATCCAGCTTGGCCTCACCCGTCTTGTTTCCATGCCTAGTGAGTATACATACCTTCTTCTATATTCTGAATAAGTGTATCTCCTCCCATGGCTCTAAATAGGTACTTCCTTAAACACAGTTGGAAGCCAACTTGGGCTAAGTCCCTCTGCTGAGTGTTGTAAAAGTCAAGTGACTAGAATGCCTATTTCTGCCTTGCTGTTGACTCTACACTCTAAACGCTAATCCAGCAAGTCTGATGGATGAAATAGGGAAGCAGTTAGATATAACTCCTATTACTTAGATGCCTAGTAAGTAGGTAGGTATGTTCCATTATGTTGGAAGTAATTTTCAAACAAATATTGGTTTTCTGGTAGGATCTTGGGTGAAAATCAGCATTTGAAAAGGAAGCAGTGTCAGTTTTATTAATAAATTAGGTGCAGGGTATTTGTAGCATTTTGCATATTTTTCACAGCATTCAATCTATTTTGGTCTGTGATTAATGTGATTATACACTTCTGGCTTTCGCTGCCCTCTGAAAATGTACTATTGAAGTCAACAAACTCTACAAAGTCCACTATCCAATTGTGGTTACACCAAATAATATAAAACAGAAAAACAATTCATTGTGCTTTGCTGTTTGGCATAATCAGGGTTATTGTATGAAGGAGAGGACTCTCAACTCTTATAACCTGAGGCGGAGACCTTTTTGTGTTACTTTGATTTTCTTATTTAGTTATAAGTGTAGTATTTCTTGTTAAATAAAGATTTTTCTATAAATAAAGTAGTATAAGAGAGTTTCAAGTAACTCTCTTCCAAATTTCATTAAGATATCATCAAGGGATGTGTGTAAGATGGGGTGTGAAACAGTAAGACATAAAGTTACTTTGTTTTTTATAATCCGTAGATATTTATAAAAATCAATTGCTGTTTGTCTGTTTCGCTAAAAGTCGAAAAACGCTTAGATTGCGGTAGTTTAAATGAAAAAGAAAAAAACAAAGGGCACAAGTTTTAGGTGTAGGTACATTTTTGTATCATATTTTACGGGCTCATCTAGTGTTAGTATATTATTATGGATTGGATATGGAGTCATATTTAAAATAAAGCATAATTTTCAGGTCCAATAAACTGCAAGGGTTACTCTGCATTCACCAATTATTCTGAGATCACAGATTTTCTAAATGACACGTTTGTTCGCATAGCTATTCTGGAATTTAAGGTAAGTGTCTAGTTACTTTTGTTATCTGTTTATCTTGAGTGGAGTTTCGTATTCCGAAACGGTTACTCGAAACGGAATTCCGAATGAATGTCGCTGTTTACTGGCGACTCATTTATTAGAACATTGGAGTATTATAATATTAAAGTATTAAAACCTTCACCTTCTTCAAGATTTTCATAAAATACTAATCGCCTTAGTGTTCTTAACGTCAGATTTCCTTGATACTGAAGTATTGGAATCTATAACATTTTCAAGACAAAACGTCTTCTTAAAATCATGAATAAGAATACCTTAGATAATTATGTGGTAAATATTAATCAATAACACCAATTTCCCCAAACCTAGGAGGCACGTAGGATTTTTGATCTTGACCACAAACTTCTGTGAATGGAAACGGACTTGACAAGGCTAGAGAATATTAAATATTCTCATCATCATCATCTTCAGTCCATATCAATCGAATGCTGGACATAGGCGTCCCCTAATGAGCGTCATAGCGCCCTGTCTTCAGCTTGTCGCATCCAGCATCCGCCGGCAGTCTTTCGCTCATCGGCATTCTACCTGGCAGGAGAGCGTTCAGGATGAAATAAATACGTTTAGTATCAGACCATACTTTCCACACACACATACGTAACACAAGATAAAGTCACGTGTATGACAATAATATATTGTCAGAAAGTTATTATTGTGAACAATTTTTTTGGAGGAAATTCCTTAACCTAGAGTAGCGTAACACTTCAGAAGGCCAAATAAATAGTCAAGTACCTCCCAATGCCCATTATAATTTCGTTTCGCTTGAAACTCGGGCGCATTGTGTAAAATGTCCGGTAGTATTTGTTTTGTTTCGACCTCTGGCGCAGTGGCGAAGGCCCGAGACGCAGAAGGTTTCGGGTTCGATTTCAAAGTGGAAAATTAATTATATTCAGTTCAATGCGTTTATTTCATACAACAATATATTATGATACAATGATTAATTCAAGTGTCATTATTCGGGAAGGCTTTTAATAATATAAATACTTAATAAAGAAATCAAAATTACAAATAAACCCCAAAGTAGCTATCAAACACTCGTCAAGAGAGCACAATATACGTTCTTGTCCAACCAAATCAATGGACAATATATTTTGGAACTGCAGATAATTGCTCAGGCTCAGATTTTTTTTATTTACCTCTAAAGTGTAATCATTCTTTACGAATTACACAGGCTCTTATTTTGGGCTAGATAATGCACCTGCAAATAATTCCCAATCATTTGTTGTTAAGTAGGCGTAGTTAAAGAATAACCCCTTCGAACTCAGCCCTTAGACCTTAGGATGTACATTTGTAAGTCGTTGGGATCTACTACAGCAGCTTTATTTGTTCTTTTAACACCTCTACTGCGGTCACCAATCCTGCCAAGTGTTTTGACTACATTATGGCTAAACTCCCCTTGTTTGAGGGGTTCAGCGGCCTCGCGATGAGGAAGGAAGGAAACTGTGTGAATAGTTCAACATATTTATTTTTTAGGACATGGAAGGAGGTTCCTGGTCGTCGCGGAAGCAGGACAGACTGGTGTACACCATCCGGCTGAGTGACAAGTTCAACACGCAATCTTTCGCGTCCAATGATGAGGTGCCGCAGAATCACAAGGCTTTTGGTATTTATTTGGATTCTTATTTTTATTTTATCTATCAACTTTATTGCACTACAACATTACGAAGGGTGGGTTTAATGCCGAGGCATTATTATTATTATTTATATATATATTAATAATGCCTCGGCATATGTTGATATATATTCATCTACCGATATATATTCATCTACCTGCCGACCAAAACATAAAGTTTATATAAAACAAATGGTTTGAGTGCTAGAATTACAAAAAATTGACCTTTTTATGATTAAAAAGTTTTAAAGACTATTCTTAATACTGATCGAATTGTATTTTTGTTTATACTACAGTATTTTGCCTTTTCCGTACAAAGGGTTTAGGTGTAAGCATGATGTACGAAGAAAACGGAACAGCTTTTCCTTGTTTTGTTTCATTGATGAACGGCAAAAACGGCTGATCTGTGTAGATTTTGCGATTAGCGCGTTTTTCCAAAATTTTAATTTTTTTGCTTAGATCTACTATTGGCGTTGTTATAATGCATTTTACTATAGTGGTAAATAATATTATAATAATTTTTTAAAATAGTAAACATTAAAGATATTTAAGTAAGTATGTGAACCTTATCAACTGAAAAACCTAGATAAGCTCCAAATACTTACCGATTATGATAAAAAAGTACGAGTTTAAATTGATTTATTCTTTTGAAACTATTTTTAAACTATGCTATACCATAACCGTCACAAATGGATAGTCAATTGACTGGTTTGTTCGATGCAATCGAAATGTTTTATGTTCCAGGCGATAATTATGACGACTTCATGCGCATTCAATGGGCGATCGATACGAGCTACATCAAAGTTCGTACTGGCAACACTGTCCCACAGGTTTGTTTATTATTTAATCGTATACTCAATATATATAGGCATAAATGATTTTTTGCACGTGGCTTATCTAGGGAAACTTTCCAAGTAATTCTGTTTTATCCCATAAGCGTAACACTTTAGTCAATCAGTTCCCACTGATTAATTCGATGGGGGTAGAAAATAGCCTTTGTTTTATGACTTTAAAAATATTGAAGTGAGCAAAAATCTAAGTGATCATGATCACTTTATTTCATAGTTTTAGCCTTGTAAGGTCTAAAGGAAATAAAACACTTAGATATTTGTATTACCTAGAATGCAAAACTTCAGATGTATTCAGTAGATTTCGCAGGAAAAGCTATTAATTATCTTAACCTTTTTTATTTGCTGAACCAAAGAATGACAGCCACGCGTCACTACACTATATTCCGTCGAAACATAAAATTGTTTTACATTACTTTGTTGTTGCATGCGAAGAATAACAACAGTCTGTTTTGGCTCTAACAGTATTCTATCGGGCAATTTATGTCGTGTCGTCACCGGTCACTCGGAAAAATGCAAAAATGTTTGGGTTTTTTGAATTTATTATTGACAAAGATTTTACAGTTTGACATTCGTTAATTTTATGTTCTATTATTATAGAGGGTAAAACCGTTATTATCAAAAAATTAAATTAAATACCCAAATTAGGACTAGTATTTACAATTGAAACAATTGAGCTAACTGCAGACTGTTGTTAACAATACAGGTTGGTCAACTGGTATACATAATTATATTCTATGTTCATTCGTTCAGGGATAATGTAGTATTCTAATGGTGAAGGCAATAATAATGTTGCAGTAGTAATGGTGCAGTAGTTTGGCAGCCTATTCAATTTAAACAAACAATTAAATTTCTCCTCTTAGAGAGGTAATATTGAAAAAAATAATACAATACATTATTATAATATAAAAGCGGAACATGCTTATGTTGTAGTTATGATTTTGTCCCCATTTTATAAATAGCATACCAACATGTTATTTACAGAACTGCATACCATAATAATTATTGTTATTCTTACACCGTTATAATCTGATCTGATATACAATGTATGTAAACCGAACTACTTTGTTATTATTACTCACCCACTGTTTATCTGGTACACGATAACATAATACTAAAAAGTAGGGTGTTTTCTGAGAATTTTAAGTAATAAATAGACGTTGCACATTATGTAATAACTAGCTTTTACCCGCGGCTTCGCTTGCGTTAGGGGATGCCTACGTCATAGTAGCTTTATACATGCAAAGTATCAGCCCGATCGGTTTAAAATTGACAAAGTTTCATAAAAACTTTTATCCCCTATTTAATACCCTTGGGGTAGAATTTGATCAAAATCCTTTCTTAGCGGATGCCTACGTCATAACATCTACCTGCATGCCAAGTTTCAGCCCGATCTGTCTAGTGGTTTGGGCTGTGCGTTGATAGATCACTATGTCAGTCAGTCACCTTTGAGTTATATAGAGGTATATTTAGACTCGCCATTTTGTATTTAAGTATGTGATAACTTTACTAAACAAAACTCTTGAGTGTGGTTTCTCGACGTTTTTGAGACATAAGTCACCACAAGTTCTATTTTTGTGTGGGATTTCGTGTGGTTTCTCTAAGCTCTAGGGAGCTACGCTAATCTCATACAAAAATGGAACATATCGATTTGTATCAAATATCACATATTACTAGTACTTGAGTTCTCTCCCAATTACAATATCATTCTCACCAAATGCTTGAAGGGCGGATTCTTAAACACAATCAAGCAAAAAATTGTATCTTGTAAACATTCAACCAAAACCGATTCCGATCCAGGGCCTATATTCTCTATGAAATAGGAGATTCCTTGCCCAAACCGTGTGACGTCACAATGTATTTTAAATACGATTTTGTTCGATTCCACGCCGCTGTCTTGTCATATGTGAGAAACGCGTTTGGATTGGCAATAGTGAATATAGGCCCAGGATCGGAATCGGTTTTGGTTGAATGTTTTGAATCTGGTGATTCTATGCCGGCACCACACGGCAGCATTATTAATTTAAATGAATCTGTTTCCCCCAGACGCTGTCCCTCCAAGAGTTCCCGTACTACCGCAGCACGCAGGCGAGCGTGGCGGCGCTGGTGGGCACGCTGCTGTACTCGACCAACTTCGTCGCCTGCATGGAGCTCTTCATGCAGGTCATGATGAGGATGATGACGGAGCGCGCGACTGGCATTCAGGTACGCGACCCTTGACTTGACTTCTTATCCTGCTGTACTCGACCCACTTCGTCGCCTGCAGTGAGCTCTTCATGCAGGTCATGATGAGGATGATGACGGAGCGCGCTACTGGCATTTAGGTACTTAAGGCTCCGGGCACGGATGAATTTCCCATACAAACGTTATACCAAAACGATTTGTAATTTGAGCATTTTACCATGTACTGCTATTATTTGTATTAGAATAGTGTTTATCTATTATTATTATTAACTTTTGGTGGCTATAGTATCGCTGCGGCCATTGATAGGCCTATTGTGATCGCCACAGTGTTTATCTAGGTTCCTACAACATTTTTTTTTCTTATTTATTTCCAAAGTCTACTGATTCTGGAAATAAATATGTAAAGCTATACAATCCACACCATCATCATACTAGATGACTGATGTGCTTATTAAAAAAAAGATTACAATTTAGTAACCAAATCAGAACTAGTATTTACCATTAAAATAATTGAGCTAACTGTAGACTGTTGCAAACAACAACATGTAGCTCAACAGATCAATACCAGTCGGAAGTGTCCGCTGCCTACATTGCTTCACTGTATGGCAATGCTGAGAGGCTGCGCCAGATACTGACCCGCAGCCTTATTGTCTAACTTGAAGTCCTTTACCAGTGAACTTCAAACCGATTACCAGTTGTAGACCCAGTCAGTATGTTGTCGGTATTGTCTAAGGTATGCAACTGGTCTTCGGTTTCAGCTATTTACACAATACGAAAGTAACAATCGAAGTCCAGGCTAGTTTTGAAATGCCAAACTGAAGCCGATTACCAGTTGAGTAAGACAATAAAGCCGCAGTACTCTGTGATACTTATTGTTTCATTTTGTTGCAGGAACTAATAAAACTGAACGGGGTATCATCTACCACGATCGGTGTCGAGTACTTCATAAACTCAGTACCGACGGCGCTGATGTTCGCCGTGGGTTCCACTATCTTGGTGAAGATAGGCGACAATCCTCTGATCGAGTACACCAATGGGGTCATTATATTCGTCGGGCTGGCTTTGTACGCCGTCTCGATTATAGCTTGTGGAATGGCTTTCAGTTACGTCGCTCATACGTGTAAGTTTATTTATTTATTTTAATTTGGCACACAAAACAGAATACAATCAAATAATTTACAGATAGAAAGACGCTATTACAAAGACTAGACTGTATCCCTAAATATGTGTACGTACACAGCATGCTCAAAGAGCAGTTCTATCTAAGAAAATACCTATAAGAAATTAATATAAGAGTAATTAGTTATAAAATATATAAGCATGTTATTTTATCACTGAAATAATTGGAATAAAATTAAACAATAAATCTGATTTGTAAATTATTATAAAAAGAGAATTACACAAAATTAGAAGCACTCTCCTTTGTGAGAATGGCTTCTACATCTTTTTTAAATTTATATAGCATTTTGTTGAAAATGTCAATATTGTCACTATTATTTACTAAAACATCATTATACTGACGACACATTCTGACCATAGGGTTGTAATAAGAAGTATTATTGGTATGGACCTGAAAGGACGAAAGTTTTCTAAAACGGATAACGAGATCTCGTTCTGGTATTAAAACTAATGGTGGAAAGAAGGTTAGGGGAGTCGATTTCAGAGTGAATTATATAAATAGTAGAATAAGAATAAAGTTATTTATTTGCACCAACAGGCTTACAGTGGTCAGTTATAAACAAAAATCAAATAAAAAAAACATTATATTAAAATGTAAGCCCAAAAGCCACAAAATGGCCTAATAAACAAATAATATCACAAAAATATAGCAATAATTTTTGTGATTTTATTTAATATCCTTAGAGATGGGTGCGAGGGCTTACGCTTTATAATAACAAAAATATAAGTTATTATTACTTCAAAGTGTACTTTCTCGAGATCTGACAGGAGCGTAATTTTTGTAGAAATTTTTTGACTGATTTCAAAGGATTTTTTAACGCGCCTTTCAAGCGAAGTGTCCGGCACGCGAGTGCGTTGGGAGCGGTCAAAGTGTTGAAAATCTCGTTTATTTGCTTAGAATATGGGTAGGAAATAAATATATTGTTCATAAGACACAAACTGACCCCATATTCTAGTTTTCCGGCATACAAATGTGCGTCACTATTATGTCAATAGAATTAAATCATAAGCAAGCTAAAAAAATAACGTTCATATATCCTATGTTCTCATTCTCCTTGGTCGCCTGGAAGAAAACGCGATAAGGCCGCCAATTACATTACAACCTTATAGGATAAGTTAATTACCGAAAGTTTACTTTTTATAAGAGTATGAAATAAAGCATCATGGATTCATGATATCTTTTATCCCTGCGCTTTTCGTTTCTTTCGAATAAACAAATTGAAAAATATCGTTTTCTTTATTATTCCTATAGATAAATGAGTATAAATATTTTTATACTAACGCGATCTGAAGATCTTTAGTCCCGTGACCACGACAGTGTGTAAACCTGTTGAAACGTCGGAAAAATAGGTAATTAAACACGATAATCAGTACTAATAAATAGTTATAAATGAGTATGTTTGTTCCACAGCTGAATTCGCAACAGTAACGTCCCTATTCGCTTACATAGCCACTATCGTAGTCGCGAAGGTGGTAGATTTCTATCGTCCAAGTTCGCGAGGGCTGTTAGCGTTGAGCGGGCTACTTCCTCATGTGCCCATGTCTTGGATGTGGCAGGAGATCGCTCAGTTCGAGCAGTACCGTGAGTTATACTTTTCTATTCTAATATTATTAAAAAAAATATATAAATTATTAAGATATTGTAACGATTATTGGACGACCTCTGTGGCGCGGTGGGCGAACGTCCGTCTGCTATGCAGGAGGTTGCTGGTTTGATTCCCGCATGGGGACAAATATTTGTACGATCTGCTGATAGTAAAAAATATCTATCTATGTACTTGTATATTATTATGTACAATCAATTATCTAGTAACCATAACACAAGCTCTGCTTAGCTTGGCACTAGATAATGCTGTGTGAATTGTCCAGTATTATTCATTTATTATCGTCCTGTATCTCCTAGACAAGCCGCTGAAATTCTCGGACATAGCGTCCCCCCACTCCTCGGAGACGCTTCCGGTGCTGGCTGTATACTTCTGCTGCGTCATACAGAGCGCCGTTTACTTCGCAGTCACGTGGTATCTCTCACACGTGCGTCAGGGGAAGTTCGGGAACTCTCTGCCTTGGAACTTTCTTTGCATGGTAAGTAACTTGAAAATTATGGCAGGCTAGGTGCACTCCGTCAAAGTCCGCTCGTGTCAAATTCTATAAGTAGGTACATAGCCGACACTTCTGGACGGGTTAATGCAGCCAGGGCTGTCAAATACAAATCAAAAGGCTGTAATAAAGATAAATATACTCCATAATTATCTTTATTAGGGGCTTAACTTGCCGTGTGGTGCCGGCATACTTGCCGTGTGGTGCCGGCATAGAATTTCACCACCCCAACTCTTCCCGTGGGTGTCGTAAGAGGCGACTAAGGGAAACACAGCGGGGGGCGGGCAGCAGCGCCTTCTGCAGAACAACTACACCGAACTGCGATCCCCAACCCGCATGCCCAGCGTGGGGATTATGGGCAATAACCCCCAAATAATGATGCCATCTATGGCGCTCATTAGGGGAGGCCTATGTCCAGCAGTGGACTATTATAGGCTGGTGATGTTGATGTTGTTGAGGGGCTTAACAGCATGGCGTAAGATGCTTAGGTCGATACATGTGTAGCAGCTTTACGGATTTTAAAATCTCAACGATCTCTGAGTAATATTTTGTGAAAAAATATTTTTACGTTTTATTCTGAAATTGTCGAAATTGGCATATTATTATTACGTGATGTAAGATAACGATTACAAACCAGAAAAATATAGGGGAAAAAACCTGAAGAAATCAGGACTTGGCCACAGTTCTTCACTTATTTGTCTCATTGGTACAATAACATAAATTTCTCGCCATATAGCCAAAGTACGTTGGCAACACAATGCTGTAAAACTACTTTTGTTGAATAGAAGCCAATATTCCAGAAGGGATATTGGAGCAAGAACGAGATCATTCCCTTCAAGTTGAAGACGACAGAGGAAGAATCGCCTATTGTGAAGGAACCCAAGTATTTCGAGGAACCGCCCCGGAATATGGAAGTTGGTATTAAGATCGAAAACATTTCTAAGGTGAGAACTGTTGGATGCATTTCATTATTATCATCACCATTATAGCAGCCCTTTATGTCACCAACTGCTGGTTATTTTTAAAGTTAGTCATTCCTTTAGTCTTTGGCAAAGACTAAAGGAGGCATTCCATTAGTCGTTGGCAAAGACTAACTTAGTAATATAATATTTTTAAAGTATTTTATTCACAGTAACATTACATGGAATTGTGAGGAATCTAGTGATAAAGAAGAAATTTTGCACCACTCCTCGCAGATAGATGGTTTTTGCTTTAGGATGGAACTATTAAAATAAATAAGTGAATTAATACACAGTGCACAAAGTTCAAGAGCAGGCAGAGCAGCGATTGTACAAAGCGTTTTATGAGGAGTTTCATTGTTAAGACTAGATCACTTGTCTTGTTCTCTTTGAAATAATCTGCACAGAACTGGTAAATGACCGTATGGTTGCCCGTCATTACTTCATTCAATAAGTTATTCACCCATCATTTCTGGCCCCGAACCAAACAAAATTTCAGTAATCAATTCTTAATCTTGGCATTTCTTATTAATATTTCAGCATTATCCAAAGAATAGGGCACTGGAGAATGTATCCCTTGACGTGTACAAAGGAGAGATCACAGTTCTCTTGGGGCACAACGGCGCGGGGAAAACTACCCTTATGTCTATTATTACTGGTAAGGTTAACGGTTTAACCTCTTCTTTCTAAGCATTTATATTGTACTTATATTTATTACTGTTTCTCACTCTCTAAAAAGGTCGCCTTTAGATTCAGATTAATAACTGTATTTCTTTAGGCTTACAAAATAAGCACAGTCAAATTTCATACAGGTAATTATGCTAAAAAAAGGAAGATTTTGCTATTGATTTCTCAATTTTTTGACCACTTTTGGAAGAAGGTTGGCTTTTAGTGTGAGGCTGCTTTTGCCATTATCTTTCTAGACTGTTTTATTTTTTGTGCTTACTTATATGAAGTAGCCTAAGTTCCATGTTTAATTATTGATAGGCAAAACAAAAAACAATTATAACATCATGATTTAAAAGATTAAAATTTTTAAAACGTACATAATTTTTACCGCCACGGCCATCTTACAAACCTTTATGAATTTATGTAACGTAAAGCAATATCGTCAGGTATGATATCAGCCACGCAAGGCAAGGTGTACGTGGACGGCGTGGAGTCCGCGTGCCACGGCCAGCTGGTGCGCCGGAAGTTAGGGCTCTGCCCCCAGCACAACCTGTTCCTGGATCACATCAACGTGATCGAGCATGTCATGTTCTTTACTATGGTAACTTTATTTTATATCATGTTTGTTTTGACTGTGAAAGGGATGTTTTGATCTTTTCCAGGTGTACTGTACATCTTTGTAATTATGGAAATTAGGAAATTTTTATGTTTTGATCCTGGCTAGAATTTCTCCTGTCATATACCAGAATTACATACTCCGCTAGAACAGTTTTTTTGATATTCTACTATTGGCAGATGAACTCATTTGGAAATGCGTTTTTTTTGGTGCAATCAATTTAATCCTTGAAATTAGACCCATTATACATTGTAAAAGCTTAACTCTGTCTGTGAAGCTCAGATAATTTGACGATGTACAACTTTGAACCTTATTCCAGTTGAAAAACGGCTCCACACTATCCAAAGCTCGCGCCACCTCCCAAGAACTGCTCGACCATCTCGGCATCGGCGACAAGGCTTCTTCGAATCCCGCAGAACTGAGCGGCGGCATGAAGCGGCGGCTGCAGCTGGCGTGCGCGCTGGCGGGCGGCTCCGACGTGCTGGTGCTGGACGAGCCCACCTCCGGCCTGGACGTGGAGACGCGCCGCGAGCTGTGGAACCTACTGCTGGTAACTTATGAGAGCCTGGTACTTGTGAGTCAGGATTATAGCGACCCTAAGGAACTGAGCGGCGGCGGCGCCGGCGGCATGAAGCAGTGCCTGATTGATGGCGTGTGCGCTGGCGGGTGGCTCCGACGTGCTGGTGCTGGACGAGCCCACCTCCGGCCTGGACGTGGAGACGCGCCGCGAGCTGTGGAACCTACTGCTGGTAACTTATGAGAGCCTGGTACTTGTGAGTCAGGATTATAGCGACCCTAAGGAACTGAGCGGCGGCGGCGCCGGCGGCATGAAGCAGTGCCTGATTGATGGCGTGTGCGCTGGCGGGTGGCTCCGACGTGCTGGTGCTGGACGAGCCCACCTCCGGCCTGGACGTGGAGACGCGCCGCGAGCTGTGGAACCTACTGCTGGTAACTTATGAGAGCCTGGTACTTGTGAGTCAGGATTATAGCGACCCTAAAGAACTGAGCGGTGGCATGAAGCAGCGTCTGATGGCTGACGTGGTAGTGCTGGTCGAGTCAATCTCCAACTTGGACGTACTGCTGTTAACTTATGAGACCCTGGTGACTGGACCCTGGGAACTACTTGTGATTCAGGGTTTTACTGATTCTAAGGAACTGCGGAAGCGTCATCTCCAATTGCCGTGCGCGCTGGGGGTGCCTCCGACATGCTAGTGCTATGATTCTTTTCCTATATTTGTAGATTTTTTATGGTAACTTTTAAGATCATTTGAAGCAAATTCTACGCAATTTTGAACTAAAATTCATCTAACCGAAGACAAATATTAATCGAGTTCGTTATGCATGAAAAGTTTGTCTGTTCTGGCAGTCTCTCCGCGGAGGGCACACCGTGCTCCTGTCGACTCACTTCATGGAGGAGGCGGACGCGCTGGGCGACCGCGTCGCGGCGCTGCACTCCGGCCGGCTGCGCTGCCACGCCACGCCCATGTATCTCAAGAGGGCGATGGGTGAGTACGGTATATAGGAGCTAGTGAAACGACCTGTTACGATGCTTGCTCGTTTATTACTGGTAACTGTCATTAGGGATTACAATGAGCGCGGTTACTGCATGCAGCGCGTGTATACGGCAAGCTGGGTAGGTATATCTACTTAGCTACGTACATATCATTTATACTTGAGTGTGGTGACACAGTTTATCTTACAGTTGTCGAGACATTTGCGTCCTGCTGTTAAGGGCCCCTGACCGGTGAATCTCCCATACGTTTGTATGGGAGTAATACTAAAATGATTTGTGATTTGAGCAGATTTTCACCATGTACATCTATTGTCATCAACTTGTATTAGAATAGTATTTGTCTAGATTCCTAAGTATATTTCCTTTTAACTGTATTGATGGTGCAATAAAGTAATATTCTATTCTATTCTAAAACTTTTTAAACTTTCACGATTTGTTGACATTTAAAGAATATTTATCGGGGAAGGATCGTAGGGGAAAATAAAAACAAAAGGTACGCGATTAATACCCGATAAATATTCTTTAATATTCTATTATATTTCCAGGCAGCGGCTACCGCCTCTCGTTCACCACAAACGGCCTGCCCAAAGAGTCTGACATCACCGGCGTGGTGTCGCAGCACGTGAGCGGCGCTACCGTGAAAGAGAAGAGCTTCGCTTCCCTGTCGTACGGCCTGCCCGCGACGGGTACGCCCCACTTCCCCGCGCTGTTCGCGGCGCTTGAAGAGAGACGGAGCGAGCTCGCGATAGAGACGATAGGTTTGGGCGTGTCTACGCTGGAAGAGGTGTTTCTCAAGTGAGTTGGACTTTGTGCGGCAATCTTGTGTCTTTGAACCATATACTCCTACCATTTCGGCAAAAGGGAGAATCGGAGAATCAAGGGGATGCGTGGAAAAGGAATAATAGAACGCAATATTTTGTAAACGCGCACTTATATTTTTATGTCTGTCTATTATATTTTTTTTTAGATTGTGCAGCGACACTGCCATCGCTGAAGAAGAATCTGATACCGAAGTTACAGGTACCTAATAGAATTAATTATACAAAGATATAGATAGTATAAAACATAAAGTTATATATAAAATAAAAACGGGGGTAAAACCTGTATTTACTAAAAAGTTACAATTAGATCTAGTATTTAGGTACAATTGAAAAAATTAGTATAATTTTTGAGTGCTATAAATGCATCGACATTTCTGGTAAAATTTATCAACATTTTACCTGTCCATACTAATATTATAAAGAGGAAAGTTTTGTTTGTTTGTTTGAATTAAAGAGGCTCCAAAACTACTGGAGCGATTTGAAAAATTATTTCACCATTAGAATCCTAAATTTTCCCTGATGAACATAATAGGCTATAGAATATTTTCAAAAAATTAGGGATCCGCATGAAAAATTAAGTTGTTATTATATACCCGTGCTAAGCCGGGGCGGACCGCTAGTTATTAAAAACTTGATTGTCATATTCCAGCACCAGCATACGGCAAACACACGGGCGCCGTACTGTACGCGCGGCAAGCGCTCGCGCTCTTCAAACGGCACGTGAACTTCATCCGGGCGAATATTCTGATGTTCATTATAGTGGTACGTGAGGTTTATCATTATCAGCCTATAATAGTCCACCGCTGGACCTCTAGGCCTCCCCTAATGAGCGCCATAGATGGCATTACTGATCATTTGGGGGTTATTGAACGCTTGGTGCGTAGTTAACATTACATCGTCTCAAAAACAATACCAATAGAGGTGTGTCTTGTTCGCAGCACATCCTCCTACCTTCGTTTCTGATGCTAATGTTCACGAATGCGACCAACAACGTCAGCTCTGGCGACCTCTCCGAGCCGGATCTACTCTTGGACCTCAACATCTACAAGCCGCTACCGGAACGACGGGTCAGACCAAACAACTTTATTATGTGTATTTTTTACTCAAACACTGTATTTAATGTATTCATCTAATATTTAACCAAGACACAGTGAATTGTCTCAGAAAAACGAGATACTCACCAAAAATATAGGGCTACTTGTTGGTGGGTATCTTGTTTTTTTGGACACCTCTTGAGGGTAGGTTTTTAGTGTCTAAGCGTTGAACCGCAGCAAAGTTCTCGTTATGTTTATTAAGATTTATATTTCAGGTGTTTGTGAATGTGAACGCCACTGGAGCTTCGATGAGGGTGAAGGATGCTTACAAAGACGTCCAATTCGTGAAATCTATCAACATCACAGACGGTAAGGATTCCTCAATGTGTTTTCCTTTATGCTATGGAATTTATCATCATAAAATCAAAATCAAAATCATTTTGATTTTGATTTTGATTCCTCAATGTGTTTTCCTTTATGCTATGGAATTTATCATCATAATCATCGTCAGGCTATATCATTCCACTGCTGGACATAGGCCTTCCCTAATGAGCGCCATAGATGGCTTTATTTATCATTTGGGGGTCGCGGTTCGGTGTTCCGCAGAGGGCGCTGCTACCCACCCCCCCAGTCTGTTTTCCTTAGTCGCTCTTACGACACCCACGGGAAGAGTTGGGGTGGTGAAATTCTATGCCGGCACCACAGGCATTTTTATACATGTAATCAAATTATGTAGGTACTTTTAATATAATATATTATATCATTGCGCGCTAGTTTTCTAGTTCTAAAGCTTTTTATTTCCCTATGAGCATCGATAAAAATAAAATAAATACTTCCAGATATACTAACGATTGGCAAAAAGGACATACTCGAATACAACAAGTACTTGGTCGGCGTGGAATTGGATGATGAACATGCAAAGGTATGTTACAATCGCTAAATTCAATGTATTTGATTTAAAAAGAATGAATGCCTCAGTTTTGTTATATGCCAATCTTTGTAGCTTTTCTAAACTAAAAATGTGTACCGCATTTGTAAAATATTGAAATTCTAAATTTGATTTCTTAAAGCCCGGTTTATTAAATCATGGTCAGTCATTGATGCTCGCTTGTAACGCTTTTATATAAAAAAAGAAAAAAAAAACATAAACGCATAAACCTCACTCAAACACATATCTATGACTTAGCTAGCTTTCGTAACACGGCTCTTAGAGAGTATTTCATATTTTTGCTTGCATGTAATTCATTCTTAGGTCTAAGTGAATGGTTAGTATAGTTTTCAAGTACATGCACCCACACAGCAAAACTGAGTTCAAATTTATTTATGTCAAATAAAATTTTAAAATATTTACATTAATTTGAACAATAATATAATATAAATAAATGAAATAGAATTGAGGTTCGTGCAAATCGAATTAATTGGAGTATTATCCTTCCCAGGCGCTATACACCACGGTGTACCGGCACGCTGCCCCCGTGGCTCTGAACCTCCTCAGCAACGTGATAGCGTCCCAGTACCTACCGGCGGCCGGCGCGCGCGCCATCACCGCGCACAACCACCCCCTGGACGGACGGGAGGTGACGGTCACCCCGCTGGTTGACGCCAAGAGTCTGCCGCAGTGTCTTATGTGGGCTCTCTTGGCCGTTGCTAGTGAGTATTGATTGTTTATACTGAGTATTGACATACATAGAACGTCATAGCGTCTCAGTTACTAACAGCTGCAATCACTGCGCACAAGCGTCCCTTGACACACTTCACTTATACGCTAAGAATATGACCCTGTGTGGAATGTGGGGTATATTGGTTTTTAGTGAGTATTGCCTGCAACGTAGAAGATGATAAATATATCCATAAAACAATATCCTCATCAGTTTAATGTCCTCATCATCTTTTAAATCTTCTGTGATAATGTGCCCTAGATATTTAAAACTCCTAATTACTTTTAGAGCCGCACCATTGAGCATAATAGGCGGAACATGGACTGGCCGAACTCTACCACTCTTAAACACGAGAACTTCGCTCATTTTAGAGTTATACCTCCATGTTCAGTCCATGTTCAGTCGCATATACCTCACAGATCCTACCAGTTGTCGAACAGAGCCCACCGACACTGTCCCAGTAGCATCATGCCATCTGCGTAACTAAGATTATTTACCGCGACTCCGTCTACAAAACAACCGGTGTGGGTGCTGCTGAGCTCGCCGATGAGATCGTCAACGTAGAGATTGAACAGCAGAGGAGAAGTTATTCCGCCCTGCCGCACCCCGCACTCCATGCTGTACGCGTTGGACAACGCACCAACCCATCTCACCTGGGTTCGCTGACAGAGATACCAGTTTTTCAGTATGGAGACGATATAGGCCGGCACACCCAACGCCCCCAGCCTGCACCAAAGCTTATCATACACAACCGTATCAAAAGCCTTGGACAGGTCGAGAAAACAGGCGTACACCGGCGTGTATAAAAGTAGATATTCTTTCCAGTAACTCTGTTCACGAGCTGCAACCTGCACGCGCTGCCGTCCCGCGAGCGCGCGTCGGGCGCGCGGCACCTGCACATAATGGCGGGCTGCCCCGCGGCGCTGCACTGGCTCACCACGCTCGTGTTCCACGTCGCGCTCACGCTGCTCACCGTCGTGCTGATAGCTGTCGTCTGCGCGCTGCTCGCTGATAGGGATCGCACTTTGGCGCAGGCTGGTTTGTTGTGTGAGTTTCTTGTCTATTTAATGTATTTTTTTTTGTTTTCACTTAATTAAAGTTGTTTATTTTTGTGAAACATATAATATAGCGGTCCGACCCGGCTTCGCACGGGTCTTAATCAATTGTCTTAACAAATTGCATTTTTCGTGCGGATCCCTAACTATTTTGAAAATAGTTAATGTTTAGAATCCTAACGGTGAAAGAATTTTTCATATCGGGCCTGTTGTTTCGTTGCCTATTCAGTTCAAACAAACAATCAAATATTTCCTCCTTATAATATTAGTATAGATTCGGCCCGGGATAATTTTACCTTAGAGGGATATTAAAAATATATAAATAATGCTGGACCATCCACAGAGCATCTTCTAGCCCCTAGCTAAGCAGAGCTTGTGTTATGGGTGCTGGATGATTGTTACACTTAATACATTCCATAGATAAGATATTTTTTATTATACATAGAAAACGACCAGAACAAATATCTGCAGATCGTACATACATTTGTCCCGAGGCTGGAATTGAACCCGCAACCTCCTGTGTCGCAGGCGGACGTTCGCCCACCGCTCCACAGAGTTCGTCAATTGGTATCCTTCCTGAAATTTTTTTATGCCATTCGACCAACATATCTATAGTAATAAAATCTCTATGTACAGACAGAAGCATTAATTGGTAACCCCCTCACAGAATATGTCATAGTTATCATTCAGTAGCATGTAGGTTCAAACCCGTGAAGATTTATATATTCATTTTAATTTACATTATTTTTTATTTTTGTTTTTTTTTTAAGTTTATTTAATTGTTTAAATAAAAAACAATTGTTTTTTCAACACCTACATTTCTTTTATCAGGAGTAACGATACTGAAATTTCGAGCCTGTATCGCATGTAACTATGGTGTAGTGGTTAGTGTAACCGAGATTCTGTCCCTGCACATCGTAATGATCGTCATCGAATCCTTGCAGTGGGTGTTTTTGTTTTTTAACTACTACTTAATTTTAGTAATGTAATGACATTTATTCATGTGTAATAGTGAAGTTTTTGTCTATTAGTATGAATTTAAAGTAATTGATAAAATAAACCAATAATAATAATTTCAGGTAAACAATTTCGTTTATTTTTTTCAAAAATTTGCCTTAGATACAAACAACAACACAAAAAATGTAATTAATTCTGACATGTTTTATTTTATTATTTAGCCTACTTACAAATAGCTTCTTATCCTGAAAAATAATATTCCATTTTCGATTTAGTGCTCGAGAATACACATGTTTTCATTAGATTTTCTTTTACTTTGCTAACCTAATGAATTAAACAATTTGGATCTCTTGTAAATCATGGAATACTAAATAATCAGGTAGTTTTGAAAGTAAATGAGGTCAAATGGAGTTTTTCTGACAATGTTAAAAGGTAAAATTACATTAGGGTTTAGTAGGTAGTGATATTTATCGTCCTTTATATTTAGTGATACATCGCTTAATAGCTTAAGGGCTAACGGATCGGATCTCAATTTAAAACCATTTGACCCCACATATTTTCTATCGGATTTAGGTCCGAACTTTTAGATGTCCAAGAAATAACATTAATGTCTTCTAGAGATGAACAACCCTTGAGAAACCATCCGCGTACGATGCACTCCACAATTATCATGGACAAAATAAATTTGGGCTTCTGGATACTCGATCCGCGTAGTAACCTTCAACACTTTCAATTGCTCGTCATTCATGCGCCCAGTTATTTTTACTATTTCTCCAGGACCCATAGAGGATAACCATCTCCAAAACCTAAAAAGAAAAAAAATCAACTGTTATAATGTTTATTTAGTTCGTGTAAATACTAACTTGCTAAAAATATTATTATTATGATGAAATAATCAGAGATAAAGGTGTTCGAATTTGTTGAAAATTATCAGTATTATCACTTACCTAAAGTTATTCATGCCCTGCGGTGGAGTTCAGCAGACAGTCCTATTTGCTGCTCGATAATTGTGTAAGTATATCAGCTGCATGCAAATGCCTTCTGTTGATGTTGATATCAAATATTGTTGAGCAGTAGAACGAGTGGATGCAAAAGGCGAACTAGTCTGAATGTCAACAATATTATTGTGGCGACTTCACTGATTTGTATACACTCCTGTTGTTTATCTGCCATTGCTTCTTACATTCACATCCCCACATTACACTTAAGCGCACGGTTTTTATCTGTAAGACAACAAATCAATACTTAAATGAAGTTAAAGATAACAAGGTTTTACTAAAAAAAATATGTATTTGTTTCGTAACGATTATGACACAAGAATAATAAGTTGATAACTTACCGTAATTCAAAACGAGCAATCTCCTGATTACTCATTTGCTGTTCAAATAGCACCGCAATCTTAGTTCTCACAAAATTCTTAATTTGCATAATTTCCTTCAATATTCTTCAATTCATTTATGATTCAAACCAGTAAGTCAAGACTAGAATTGGAAATGGCTAGTGACCTTTTCATTGTTCAACAAGATTATATTTAAATCTACCCTCAAACACTTCTTTTTTTTTCTTATCCAGTGTAAAGAGATCTCATAAATAAAAATCCGCTGTCGAACACTAATAACATAAAATTTCGACGCTCTGATAACTGGTTCGCTGGTTTAGTTGGTTGGTGCGTGTTCAACTTGTCATGTGAGCGATTGGATGTCTGGTTCGATTCCCACTGGGTGTTACGTTTTTGTTTCTTAGTATTTGAGTAAAAGATTTGTAAATCGTACAGTGATTTGCAATGTAAACTTTAGCTATTAGGGGGGTTACCAATTAATGCTTCTGTCTGTACGTAGTAATAAGTACCATTTTCCCACAGTGACATTCGCCCTGGTCCTCGTACTGGGAAGTATAGCGTTCTTCAGTATGCTGTACATACTCACCCTGTGCCTCGAGGAGAAGACAACGAATATTGTGATGACATTCTTTATTATCATTTTTGGTAAGTTTCATATTATCAACATCATCAACAATTCAACATCACCAGCCTATAATAGTCCACTGCTGGACATAGACCTCCCCTAATGAGCGCCATAGATGGCATCATTATTTGGGGGTTATTGCCCATAATCCCCACGCTGGGCATGCGGGTTGGGGATCGCAGTTCAGTGTAGTTGTTCTGCAGAAGGCGCTGCTGCCCGCCCCCCGCTGTGTTTCCCTTAGTCGCCTCTTACGACACCCACGGGAAGGTGGTGAAATTCTATGCCGGCACCACACGGCATTTCATATTATAAAACTTATAAATTTCAATGAAATTTATAAAAAAACAGGCGAACTGGTCAAGATCTTCACTTATCTTCTAAATCAGAAAATAAAATAAATAAATAATGGTGTACAATCCAAGCAGCAAAATGCTTTTCTTAAATTAAATTAAAGGTAAAAAAATGTGTTGATATGTAATTTGAAAAAAGCTTTCAGAAACCTAAATAAACACCATTGTAATACAAATAATAGCAAACTGTGGTGAAAGTATTCTCGAATTACAAACTATTTTGGTACTACGTGAATGTATTTGACAATTTGTGTATGTTCCTTTTATAGTAATCCTTTTGCAAAGAATGTATTTAACAATTTGTTTATGTTCATTAATAGATTATTTTTGCAACTTGGAGTTTAATTCTAGAAACGCATACCCTTGCTTTGTTGCTTGCATAACACCAATCTTTTTAATGTAAAGTAAAGATACTTGTAAAGAGTAAAGATACTTGGTGAGTTGCCGTGTATAGAATTTCACCACCCCATCTCTTCCCGTGGGTGTCGTAAGAGGCGACTAAGGGAAACACACCGGGGGGCGGGCAGCAGCGCCCTCTGCAGAACAACTCCACCGAACTGCGATCCCCAACCCGCATGCCCAGCGTGGGGATTATGGGCATTAACCCCCAAATGATAATGCCATCTATGGCGCTCATTAGGGGAGGCCTATGTCCAGCAGTGGACTATTATAGGCTGGTGATGATGATGATGATGATGATGAGTTTTCTGAGCAAAACTCGTCCTAATCTTTCTTGCTTCCACTCCGTTATTTTCCAGGCCTCCTCACCCCATCCATAAAGACAGCAGTGGGCTTCTTCGAGAGCGATACCAACATCGTCATCCGGATCATCCTCGCGCTCGCCAGCTACGTGATGCCGCCACACACGGTCACTATCGCGGCCTGCAAGGTCGCGTACGTGGGCCGGTTGAATGCGCTCTGCAAGCTGAATCAAGATAGATGTCCGGACCTTATTGTGGGCGATAGTGGCTTTGATACCGCGAGCTGTTGTGGTGAGTATTATTAACTCTATTTCTTTTATTAGTTTTTGGTTTAGTTTATAAAACTGTTTGTTTTTCTTTTTACGTTTATAATTCAGATTCAGATTCAGATTCAATAACTTTATTTCTTTAGGCTTACAAAATAAGCACTTAGACAAGTCAAATTTCATAAGACAAGTCAAATT
This sequence comes from Eupithecia pulchellata, assembly GCA_963931895.1. Classification (NCBI taxonomy): domain Eukaryota; kingdom Metazoa; phylum Arthropoda; class Insecta; order Lepidoptera; family Geometridae; genus Eupithecia; species Eupithecia pulchellata. The sequence continues at coordinate 10,902,572 of OZ007538.1, forward strand.
TCATAGACAAGTCAAATTTCATAAGACAAGTCAAATTTCATAGACAAGTCAAATTTCATATTATATATATTATTAATAAAAATTTCATAGACAAGTCAAATTTCATATTATATATATATTAATAAAAATCTAATTCGCAAATAAAATTAAATAAAATATTATGAAAGCTGTCGTAGATGCCGCTTACTTTCACAATTAACTCAATTTCTTTTTATAAGGCATGAGGTACTGCCATTGCATTGTCTTCATATTTAAGGGGTCTATTTTTATGCAAAAGAAATGGCAGTTTTAGTAACTAGTGTCTAGTGTAGCATTTTTTTGAAATTTTTGATAAATTCTTGTGCGAAACCGGGTCGGTCCGCCAGTTAGTAATATTTTGAATGTAAAAGATGCTTTGTTTTATAAGGTGCAATGAAGATAATAATCTATCTATCTATCTGTGATGTATACCGAAACGTAGAGCTTGCCTGCTTAAAATTACAAGTGGTACAGAAATGCCAAATCCTTCGCATGCATAAAGTCCTATGCGAACTACGTTTAATACTCAATACTCAATCATTTATCGCATTGTATAGATGCATATACAAAGGTCAGATTAATTTAATTCATTTCACTATAGACCCTGCCGGGCACACAATTGTATTTAACTTTTATTATGTGGATACGTTAGCTTGATAAATTTATATAATGAACCCATGGGAAGGTGATCCCCACGATACAGGTTTACCTAGTGTGGGGATCAACAATGTAATAATTTTGAGTCTTAAATATTTTTCAATAAACGTTATTAATAAACAATAATGTATGGAAAGAGAGGAGGACGACATTGTCCTAAAATATTTTTGAATTAAATTTAAAATTAATCGTTTAGATATTCGTCTATAACATAAAATCTCTTTTGTTTCCAGCGGGTAAAGCTGCGAAGGCGTATTTTGCCTTCGATAACTACTCCCCGGGATTGGAGATAGTGATTTTGCTGGCCCAGGGATTTGTTGGCATGGTAGGTTCGTTTAGATAAATAATTATACAGGAACTTGCAACATGTTTAATACAAGTTTCAAGTTCCAAGTCATTAAGGTAATGTGAAATTATTAAGCATTACTTAAAAATATTTTTTTTTAACAGTTTATTCTTAGCTGTAATCTAAATCCCAAAATACAAGCTTAGCTTCTTTGGCTAAATACTGATGTGTTTTTTATCGAATATAAAATTCGATTGACAACAATCTCACCCAACATTTTATTTGATTACTTGTTGATAGATGAAATGTTTGTACCATCGCTGATATTTGTTCCGTGTGATAATATCTGGTTTTCTATGAATAATAAAAAATATCTATCTATATAATATATTGTATTTAGTATATTATTCATCTAGCTCTGCTGCTGGATCTAGATGATGCTGTGGATTTCCTAACATATTTTTATTTTAACTGTACAATCCTCGTTTATTTTTTTTAAATACCTGTATTACTGTTATACCGAAAGCTAACCAGAGCCGCTATTTTCAGACAATAGTGATACTAATACAGAAGGGGTTATTCAACTATCTGGTGGATAGAATCTATAACGCTAGCTTCAAGAACTCTGCGCATTCACAAAGCCACAAGGACGACATCGTCGCGGCTGAAGCACTGTATGTCGAGAAGGAGATTAAACTGCGTAAGTTAATTCTATTTATATCTTAAATGCTACGTCAATTTATACTAATATTATAAAGAGGAAAGATTTGTTTGTTTGTTTGAATTGAATAGGCTCCGAAACTACTGGACCGATTTGAAAAATTCTTTCACCATTAGAATCTAAATGATCCTTTTTTCTTTTCCGTGATGAACATAGACTAAAATATGTAAAAAAAAATTAGGGTTCCGCATGAAAATAGATTTTTTTGTTAAATACCCGTGCGAAGCCGGGGTGGACGGCGCTAGTTTTGATATAAAGCATTCTTATTCTATCTATACCGCGTTTGCGTATTGCCGTGTGGTGCCGGCATAGATTTTCTCTTCCCGTGGGTGTCAGCGCTGTGAGCAGCACCCTCTGCAGAACAACTCCACCGAACTGCGATCCCCAACCCGCATGCCCAGCATGGGGATTATTAGGCGATAACCCCCAAATAATAAATAATTGAATAGGCTCCGATACTAGCATGATGAAGAAATTTTCGAATCAGCTTAGCAAAAATTTTAAAAATCAAAAGTAAATAATCGTGACAACCGTTTTGTTCCAGTTTTTTGTAATGTTCTATAGAGGTACATAGATTTACCTATGAGCGTTTATTTAGTACGGCATCATCTTTTCTAGTGAAACTCAAGCCTGGCCAACCGATAGTCACGAAAAGGAGTCGAATTTTTGCAATCACGAAGCCCGAATTATATAATTGTGTGTATTATATTTTATTTGTATCAAGTATTTGGCGTGCTTTTCAATCGGGTCGGAATGACGTCATCTCTCATGGCTTTATTCTCTACGACATAGGTGATTCCTTGCCCAAACCGTGTGACGTCACAACCGTGTTCTAAACGTAAGCGATTCCTAAACGTGCCAAGGTGTGGAATCTAAAAATTGTATTCTCTAAGCCACAAAGACTAGTTGTCTAGCGAGGGCGTTTATTTGACAGTTAAAATCGTGCCCAAATCGCACAGTGTCACGGTTGGGGACGGCATATATGTATATGGTACAGGAAATATGTTTTTATCCGATTTCACGCCCCTGCCTTGTCGTATCTAACGCGTCCGAATAAATGCCTGTGGAAAAGCTCAAGAGATGACGTCAATCTCAATCCCGTTCTAAAAGTACGCAGGTTATAGTGTAAAGCCATTTTCACGAGCGATTTGGGATTAATTCGCATATCCTATGTAAGGAGATCCTGCAATTCTCATTTTCATCTCAGGTTCTCTACTAATTTATGTTTTGGCTGTGTTATTCGGCAACACTAATAAGAAACCCTAGTTAGGACCATGTTGCTTCAAATCTCATTTTGTCTTTCTCGATTACCATGCTCATTTTACCCATAACGATAATAGTATGACAAAGTACTTAAATTCGACCCTCCTCCTTTCATCGTCAATCATCCAATGCCGTCTGGAAGAGGTTACTTACAGCAGTAACACTGTCCATCACAGATTATTGTTGTTGTTATTTTGCTTTATGTCGACGTTCCACTTCCAACCACTTCTTATGACATACTTATACTAATAGTATGACATAAAGTAATAATATGACATAAATAAATCATGCCTGACAATCCACACAGCATCATCTAGCCCCATACGTATACAAGGTGTAACAAAATATGTGTACTAAGCCGAAGGGGGAGGTTTCAGACCCCAATGGTGATCAGTTGTGGGGGGGGGGATAATAAAAAAATCCTATTTTTCGTTTCCCATACAAAAAGTTTTTAATTTTAAAAAGTAACAACCCTATCCGGGTACCTAATCTATCTATCTATCTATCTATCACTCTACATCTGTGACCATACTGACGTCATTGTCACAGGTACAAGAAACCACTGCCTTTAGGGTTGTCACTTCGTAAAAAATCAGCTGTCCATGTTGAAACTTTGATGCAGTTTTTTTCCGAGATATCGATCGAAATTCGAAAAGTCGTTGAACAAAAGTTGGTCGGGGGGGTGGAAATTCACCCTCTTTGGCTTAGTACACATATTTTGTTACACGGTGTATATTACTAAGAGTATGTCATAAGAAGTGGTTATGTTCTGTTGTAAAGTACTCGTAAACTTGCAGTTTTGGTATTTTTTATGTTTTTTTTTTATTTCCAACCACTTTTTATGACATACTTATACTAATATTACTTATATTTAGAGTGTGTCATAAGAAGTGGTTGTGTTCTGTTGTAAACTTCTAGTATTCTTGTATATTTGGTGTTATTTATATATTGCCTCTTTCCAGCCAAGAAGCACATAGAAGACGACAAACAGGCGATGCTAGTGAGCGACCTGCACAAGAACTACACGTTTTTGTTCAAGAAGAATGTACACGCGGTCCGGGGAATCAGCTTCTCCGTCAAGAAAGGTAACCAATAATGAATAATGTAACTAATAATAAATAATGTAACAAATAATTAAATAATGTAACAAATAATGAATAATGTAAAATATAAAATAACAAACGAGGCAATGCAGCCAGTATCTTGGGTACACTTCCAACTGGTATGGATATGGATCAGTTGAGCTACCTGCAGTTTGTTTGCAATTGTCTGCAGTTAGCTCAATTGTAAATACTAGTTCTAATTTTGTTATACATATAATTGTAATTTACTTTGTTATTTTATTATGTTTGATCAATATGAGAATATTCTATTTCATATTATTGAATTAATAAATACTGCTTTGTATATCAGCATATACTCTGCATTATCTAGCTCCGAAGTAAGGGCTAGATTTATCTACGGTTACGCTAGTGTGTTGCCTGTTCTAATTTTTTATAAAATTATGCTGTTTTTGGTTGTCACATGAGGATTTTTTTATTATGCACCTAAAATCACAGAATACCTATACTAGCGTACAGAAGGCGCACTCCGCGGAATCCTTCAATTAAAAAGCTACTCTGCCAACTTACAATACAATGCAGTTCAGCTCGCACTACGCTGTTAACCGGCCCATAAATTTGCTGTCCTTTTCTGACATTAACAACTTATTCACCAGTGGGCGTGGCATAAAAAAGCTAGGGTTGTCGACATGCGATATGTATTCCGACGAGTTCGAAATACAAATCGCTCTGTCTTTCGGGAGTCCGAGTCAAAACGATAGGACAAAGGCCTATAAAATGTAGCTTCAAAGCTTCCAAGCTACATTTAGCGAAAATAAGTGAAAAACTGTGACCAAGTCGAGATTTTTCTGTTTTTTCCCCCTATATTTTATCACGTATAATATGTAAAATGCCAATTTCAGAATAAAAGTAAAAATATTTTTTCAAAACATATTGCGCAGAGGTTGATGAGATTTTAAAATACGCAATACGCTGTTGCATTTGTTATCAACTTATCACCTAAGCATCTTACGCCATGCTGTCAAGTTCACAATAAAGATAAATATACTCCCAGCCTATTGATTTGATTTGATTTTAGCGGTGTTTGACAGCCCTGGCTGCCGTAATCCGTCCAGACGGGTCGGCTATGTACTTGAAGAACTAAACACGAGCGCGGAGTGCACTTAGTCTGCTAAAGTCAAAAGACCGAGTTTTTTTAACTGTAGCCTTATCTAACTTTTTCTTCCAGGCGAGTGTTTCGGCCTCCTCGGTACGAACGGCGCCGGCAAATCGACCACGTTTAAGATGCTGACCGCGGAAGTGTGCCCCACCAAAGGACAGGTCTACGGGAACGGCCACTTCATGCATCAGGAGAAACTTACGGTACTTACTTTGACGACCTCTGGGGCGCGGTGGGCGAAGGGCCGCCTGCGACGCAGGAGGTTGCGGGTTTGATGTCTCGGGACAAATGTTTGTACGATCTACAGATATTTGTTCAGGATGTCCTGGTCGTTTTCAATGTATGATAAAAAATACCTATCTAACTATGTAATCTATTGTATTATGTACATCAGTGACTATAGTCATCTAGTGCCCATAACACAAGCTCTGGTCAGCTTGGGCTAGATGATGCTGTGTGGATGTCCAGCATTATTTATTTATACTTGTTTCTGGACTGGTTTCCGCAACTAGGTCACAGGTGGATCCTTTCTTGTCACAGGACGCTGCTAGGTTAACCACCCGATGTCCTCCAAGAAATTTAGCAGCTTGCTGACGCCTTTGCATGTCTCCCTGGGAGTTCTCGGTACTTTATCGTCATCATCAGCCTATAGCCATAAGGGAGGTCTATGTCCATAGCTGGACATAGACCTCCCCCTAATGAGTGCCATAGGCATTATTTATCTATAGGGGTTCTCAGAATAAAACAGAAGAAATCCAACCTAGGACATCACGTCACGCACCCTTTACTAGAATCGTCAACCAGTAAAACACAGTATTTCTTGTCCCTTACAATGTTATTATCCCACAGTTCCTGCGTACGATCGGCTACTGCCCCCAGTTCCTGGGTATCGACGACTTCCAGACGGGTCGTGACAACCTGCGCACGCTGCTGACAATCCGCGGACTGGACGATAACGATATCGAGAGGGAGCTCAAAGCATGGATCGAGGTTGTCGGTCAGTACCGCATTGGAATAATAATATTGTTAGCAATATCTC